>JAMBLF010001252.1:0-117675 GCA_030578115.1 Leucoptera coffeella
TAGCAATAGTTTGAATAGCGGATTGAGCAAATTTGATTAAAAACTTCACTCACTCGATCAATTCTGACATCTAGACGCAAGTCTAATGTCACTTTTTGGCAAAAAAAAAATGTTTGTTATTATTCAAACAGCCGGTTTCTGGAACGCTATTCATTTTTGACAAGAGTTTGAATAGTGTTTAGTGTTAATAGTGAATAGTATGTAACAATATGAAGAGAGCAACTAGGCAGGAGCTCTCCGATGCTAATGTAATCATTCATACTTTTTGGCAGTGCCCTGATTTGTCCATGTTAACAGAAGCTTACATTGAAACAGCAATATGTATCAAATTATTCTAGCCATTTTTTCCGTGATATACAGAATTACTGGCTTGGAAACCATATAGCGGGCTTTAAATTCGTCATCGTCCAAGGTCTCGATAGGGTTCATTGTTCGACGATACCTTCGCATTCTTCTGGGTACTTGTACCTCTTCATCAGTTGATGAAAAAGTAACGTCAGACACGCTCACATCGGACACACTCACATCAGACATGGTTTTAATAATATAATGTCCAAAAACGTGGAAATAAAGCAACAATAAATTACTCAAGATCCGATGATTATTTATTTTCTTGTCAACAAATTGCTAACAAATTGTTGACAAGAGATTTCGTTTCGAGAAACCCAAACGCGGTACAAAAGTGCTTTTTGACAAGCCATTATGTGACAAGAGTTTAATTATTGTTCGAACAACTCAACAATATTTAAGCACTTGTTAAACACTATTTAAACTCTTGTCAAAAATGAATAGCGTTCCAGAAACCGGCTGTAAGAATCATAACGTCGATTAGTCTTATTAAGGATTTCCTTAAGGTACTTTTATGAAACAAATAGCTAAGATAGATTACAAATTTTAACCCTATTCGGCTCTTATTGATTTTTTTTAACATATCAAAATAATTATCGTTAAAAAAATGGCAAGGATTAACTAACAAAATCATCAACATAACCATTACACAAAGAGACCAGCTGAGCCCCCATAATAATGTGCGAATGGGACGTGTGAACACGGTAACACGTCTTAATCGATGGCCAGTAACCACGTCCCCAAGTCGGTAAAAATAGTGAGGAAACTTCGGTAACTAGGTCAGCCTAATATGCAGGGGGACGTAATGAATGACCTTACTTTTTGATATAGCGCGGAGACGTGGGGCACCGGCCCCTTGGTTGGGTAATTACCCATATATACTGTTATATACTGCCGTTCTTACCGAGTGATAATGATCGGTACATCCCTAGTTTTAATCTCTTTTATGACTGATACTTGGTAAGTTTGAGAACGTGTGAGTTGGACATTTTCTGCAACGTCTATCGATGTTGGGACCGTTAAGGATTTATTACTGTTTTTTAAGGTATGTTGTAAGAGATGACTAAGGGATCATAAATATACCCTCTTGTAATTTTCTCCCGTCCGGGTTAGACAGAACATAGATATAATATCAATTAACATCTCCACAACCATATATAGTATAAAAATCGGGGTTATGATGCCATTAACGTGGCATTTCAGCGATAGATTGTTAGCTCATTGCCTGATAGATTACATATTTATTTATTATAAAATAACGTGACCGTTTATATATAGTAAAATAAGAGATGTATAAAACAAGTTTAAATTAATGAATCAGTCCCGGTATAGTATACAACCCCTGTATACAGTACCTTATTACACATATACCTATAACACATACATCCCATACATATAACGACATGCCTATAGGAAACCCTGAATAAAAGTACATTCGCTACGAAACCCGTTAGTACGTTTGGTCGTTGATTGGCAGTAAGCCGGTTAGACAAACCCTTTCTCTATGGGCCGTGATGAAAGCGATTTTTTCTTTTTAACTCACTCGGCCCTTTGCAAAGATAATCTTGTTATGCCCGTTAATGTATCTGCGTTTTGTTTTGCACTCAGCTAGGGATTGGGGTTGCATACGATTACTTAGTGCTCGTGTGTGGAGTGTTTGATAATGAATGTCCTTTGGTAGAGTTAAAATCTGATTTATATATAAATCAAATAATTTGTTGATCTAACATTTTTTGTACTAATAATGACATTTAGTCGTCTATGGTTCGTCAACAAAGTCAGCAGCTCAGTGAAAGTTGCAGTTTGCTTTGGGATTTTATTTGGATCATCAACTGGAACGAATCGAAGAACAAAGAAGAGCAGAATTGCAGCTTCGACTTCGTTTTCTTCGATTGTACCGGCTGGCGGCGTTACTGTAACCATGGTAACTGAATAGCAAGTGCAAACGCCATGGCATTAGTACTTGAGCCGACATAACCTTAGTGGTGAATGGCTTAATAAAGAGTTAAAGAAATAAATAATAATAATGAAATTTCACTAACATCCATACACCTAATCATACACTAGTTGTAATCATACACATAATAATACTACAAATAATTCTCTTGTTTCCATACCTTAATACTCAGAGGATCGATGCACATTAAATACTCATTCGAAGACCTCCATGTTAAATTCTTTTTAAACGCCTGACAGCTCAAAAAGGCAGCAGTTTGTATTACTATGCCAACAGTAATTGCTTCACGCCATAAGCTACAATTAAACGTGTCGGTTATCGCAATTTCCCTCGCTGCATTTGCTCGTGGGTGGACCGTTCATTGCATACGAATGCGTCAATGTATATCGTCCTCCTATTCAGAGCTGTTTGCCTGGTTAAGCTGTTGGTGATGAATTTATTATACTGAGTACTGTGTTGTACAGTTTTGTTTTGAAATGATTGCAACAGTTTTTTGTTTCACTTCGTATGTCGATCTGTAGTTGGTTTAGAAGGATTCGCAGTCTACTTTTTTCCCTCTAGAAAGTATTTCAGTTTTTTGTAATTTTGTTTTAGGCATAATTACGTACAACAAATATTTATGTTATTTTATATATCTTTATCGTTTTTTCTTATAGTTCTAAAAGTGGAACATATGTATTACACAGTATAAAAATTAGAGCCTAAATTGTGCCATTCATTTCTACGTCTTTCAAAATTAAAATACACTCGAAGCAAAACCTTAAGAAAACCCACCACAGATAAACATCCCACACTGCGCTTCCATATAATTGTATTAAATAAATGAGAGAGCTTTGTCAGATGGATGATGGAAAGTGTAAACAATCGCGTGAAGCTGCATCCACCCATCAATATCTCGTTTGAGAAAGGACCCGATATTACTGTTCCATTATTTGTATTGTGCGGACAGAAAACAATAATCAATTTAATAAATTCCATTATTTGCACAAGATACGTGGAAACCGAGCATCTGCTTGTTTGTAGAGATGATAGTCTTACTGTGAACTGTACGTAGTAACTTGTTACAGTAAGCACTGACTTTCTTGTGAAATGTATACTTTGAGTAGCCAAAGAAGTAAGTAGATACGTTGGCCATTCGAGCCTTTAACCATTCTGAATAAGTTCAAGGCTACAAAGTGTGTATATGTGTAATAAATCTAGATCAAAAGGGATACCTATCACAGCAAGGCAAAGCCACAATGTGTATGATTTTAACGAAACCCAATTCATTTAATTAATTTGAACAAGGACAGCTTTTTACACCCAAAACCGGGAACAATAAAGAAACCAAAGGGAACCATAGTGTCCTCGAGGTTTTCATTTGAAGCTTTTAATTTAGGAGCCGGGTGCGCGGTTCTCGACTCTATTGCCTAGTCGTTAGGATCGGAAGTCAACCGGGGCTCCGGGCAGGATATTACGAAGCCGCAGAGTCACTGCCACCCGGGCACCGCCGCACCAAATGAGAAACAGAATAACAGGGCCGGCCTTACACTAACAAACGGTATTCAATTTTTATTATTAAAATTCGCACAAATAGGCCAAAGGGTTGTATTCGCTGAGCTTGTAAGTGGAAGTGTTAAGATTTTAGTAGGGGAAAGTGGATCGCGGTCAATCGGCCTGTGACAGTTTTACTTTACGTTACAAAACACGATTACTTACGGTCTTTATCCAACTACTACCAGCGTCCTTCTTTCGGACTTGTTATAGGGCGTTATATACTTAATTTTCCATATTCAGGGGCAATGACTCAATCTGCTTTAGACATATTATCATACAAGTCACGCCCTTTTCCCTGTAGAGGACAAGGCAAAGATGCCGATACCCTCTCTGCTCCGATTGACACCACTATCGTTTCATAGACACTCATACACCTCGTCATACGTACTCTGCTTTACATGTTTAAATTTGCATATTCGTAATCCATTTAAAATGAAAACCTTAAAATTTCCCAAAGCATTCGAAACCAGAATCTGATTCCCGTCAAAATCTTTAGAATCATGATCCCAGTGGCATTTTCCGGAATTTTTGCGCGCACTATGCCGTGACGGCGCGCATAGGCAGGAAGCGAATTGAATTCCGGTATATCTGCGATTGCTCCGGCTGACCAGGCACTGATTGTGGCTTTTGAACTGAAAAGCGCTTTTCAAAGGCATGTTTAGGGTATTGAATTTCGGAAATGCGTGGCGCTTGTTAGGTCGGGATTTGGAATTAGATGCAGGAGGTATCGGGTTCAATTTCAACTCTAATATTGTCATAAATATTCTTTTATTTTTTGCATTCTTGTTATAAGTGATGAATATTAAGTATTAGTACACACCTACACTACTTGTCACATTAGTAATATTAGGTAGTATGTTTAACAAAAGCCCTTAGCAATATTTAACTTATGAACATCATTCAATCTCTTCTTGAAACGTATAACAACCGAGATTCGTATACAATCTAACTACACCCTAATTTAGAAACAAATAAAAATGAAAAATGTCCGAAACAGTTAATACACTGTCAGTGTGACACGCCCCTTGTTCCATTTGAACTCGTTAAGCGATATTAATGATCATTGACCATTCGTGTCGGAGAGATTAGGTTTTTTCACCTCTAGTTGCTATCTATTTTCGTTCATTAGTTAAATTGATTAAAAGCTTGGCTTGGACTGAATATCAGTGCCTGCTTCGTGTTAAGGAGTTATTAGTTTGAAAGATATTTTTCATTTCAAACTAGTGGTGAAGATTGTTTTAAATGGTTATCGTTATCGCTGCGTTTGAATGATTTTTAAGTAGCTGCCTCTTTATCGTTGTTGTTGGTAGGGGACACTGCCTTATCTTAGTAAATGCCGAGTCTTTTTTATGTCAGAACATATTTTTGAGAATTAAGAGATAAATTTAAAACCTCTATATTATGTTTACTCTTACTTAGACAATAAACAATGTACGTACATAAGTATTTAAACATTTCTTTCTTTTCAAATAAGGTTTTAGAAACGATTATTTAATACAACGTAATTACGAATAGGTAGTATGCTTATAAATGGCGACATGGCTTACTACCTGTCACATTGAGTACTGATTATCTGTTCAACACGTGGGTTCGAGGTGGCTATAGAATTACTTCCTTCGCAATCGCTGAGATTGACACCTGAACCTCTGACTACGCTCACTGATTGTGAACGCGTATGTCTTTGTCTTTTGTCTTAATACGGTTAGTTAAATAACTATTAATACAGTTAGTTATCTTTGCATAATATAGCAAACAGTTCTCCAAACGAAAACACAGATGGAGCTAGTTACAAAATAAGCACCACATCACCTCATTCTCATTTTGATTCCTCCATAATCCGCTATTAGGCTACCCTTTTTCCCGAATAGATCCAGAATTGCGGTTGCCAGTTTACGTTCTTACTCGTAACACCCTTCTAATTTATGCCTGGGGCGCCACTGACCGCACGCTCGGGAGCCCTTAGGTGCTCGTGAACTTCAAGTCGGAATTAATGCTGTTATGGCGGCAATAAATATGCGCGGTCGCTGTTTGCGGCTGCGTGCGGCCGGATAAATCAAGCGAGCGATGTGCGCCCATGGTGCGTCTCAAGAGAGCCTCGTTAAGGCGTTGATGAGGTGCAAGCGCCTCCTGCCTCTGTCAAGACTTGTGGTCACACTACATATGGTTACATATCTGTTAAAGTGTCTTTAGTTATGAGATAGATTGGAATTAAATTGGGATGAATTGATGATTATTGTCCAACCAGTTATTGTTGTATTGTAGTTGTTCAGTTATTGTTTTCATTTAGAAGGAAAAGACTGAGCGAAAAGAGACTAAATGGAAAGGCTTTTGCAATATTGTATATCAATCCCTGTTAGTAAAACTGAATACGAACATTATATTGTGTATCCAAGGTGCCGCCCATGCAATATGACATCGAGAGACGTGATTTTGTTTATCAATCCCTGATAATGTAGTTAAACTGAAGGTTAAGTAGATATTGTGTCTTCAAGGATCTACCCAACATGTAAGAATCAACAGACGAACGTGTATGAATGGTAACATTTGTTTTTACATAACATGTTTAATTTTTATCTGTATAGTTTTCACTTAAAATACTGCGAAAGGAAGCTCATGTATTCGTTTATTCAAATATTCTATTGAAATACCAGCACTCGACTACCAAACACTAAGCAACGTTTCAGTAACAGCATAATCATCTTTCAAGAAGCGATCGTGTGATTGCCAACCTCATGCGGTCGAAGTTGCAGGCTCGCCTCAAAGGAGCCTTCAAAATATATTGGTTTAGTTTATCAAGTGAACGACATCGATGTTCTGCTACCGGCTCAAGACCACTTTGCGGCGATGTGTTTACAATAAACAGCTGAGTGAAATGTCATATTGACGATTGATACTATTTATTTGAATGAGTGTATATATGTATATATTGACGATGGATACAATTTATTTGAATAAAATGTGAAAGTTAATTAAATATACGGAGAAAAATGTAACATGATACACTATATGTTAAAATGTATAGCATATGATATATAAGTTAGGGATGGTGCTGTAGTATTTTAATAAGCAGTTGAGTGTTATATTCTCATTTTCTGTAGTTTTTTTACTAGTATGTTGTTACGAATGGTTAAGAATATTGCGTGTGATATTATCTTCATAGCTTTTAAATTCTTATTAGCAATACTTACTCAATGATGTGGATAAGCGAATGGAATGAAATTAGGACATACCTGTAACAAAGAGAAATAAATAGTTAGTAATAATAATAAATTTCATTTCAAATAAACTTTAAACTTGCTTATCTCCAATGCAACCTTGATAGTACTTTTTTCATACCTACTAGATAGAGAGCATTTGAAAAAGTTAATATTGCATTAAACTTAAAATGACTATTCATTCATACGTTCTTTTACGATGCAAAAAAGTCTGATTTTATCCTTATCCAAACTCAATATTTTTCATATAAATCAAAACTCTTACTAATGAATTACCTCTTACACAGGACCAATAAATTCTCTAAGTAGTGTTTTGTTTGCTTGCATTTGTTGTCTGGACCCCGTGTCCACTTTCTACAATTCCCTCGAGTCGCTTAAAGCAATCAAAGTGTAGGTACGCATCACAGCGTGTGACCTTTCCATTCCACATTGTGAGGGTAGTTGGAGAAAATTTATGGTGTCCGCCACCTGTGACCCTTCGGACACTAATTTATTGTCAGTTAATTTAAGGGCTGGCTTTATAGAGGAGGTAGTAAAGGGCAAAAGAATGGCCCCGGTCAGGATTTGCATGTCCCTTTTTAAGTGGTCCTCGGGGATTGTTACAGCTCTCTGCTTTAAGGCTCGGGTCCTTTGGAAAGATTTGCGAGAGGTTGTTTTAGGTGCACCCCCTATTGGGTCGCCAATGTAATTTGGATCCAACTTGAACCTAGATCGTAAGGCGGGAAAGGTCAACTAAACATTGTTTTGTGAAACAAGAATTCAGGGAATAAAGTATGTTGTCTTTGCCTTGTTTTTGGAGTACAGATTAAGTGGTTCCTGTTGTTTCTTTTTTCGGTTCAATGGTTTTATTGCGTGACCATGAAATATATTAACTTTTATACAAAAGGCGGATGGTAGCAACTAAAATTAGCGAGACTTTTATGTGAACCTTACAACATTACGTACAACTAGAATATTTAATAATAATATTTGGACATTATTACACCGACTGAACTAGCCCCTTGGTAAGTTCATTTAAGACTTGTGTTAAGGGTACTTACTATATTATATTTTTAAGAAATATATACATATTATATATAGATAAATACATATATAGCATATATAATCAACGACCAGACTGGAAAGCAGTAGAAAAGCGTAGTTCTTAACTCTGTCTCCACCGAGAATCGAACCCGGGACCTCGCGATTAGCGTTCCGGCGGCTAACCGTTCGCGCCACGGGGGTCGTAAAAAATATATATATTTATGTAATTTCTTCTCATACCATGTCTGTAATAATATAAATAAGAGAGTTCTAAGTTCTTGTACGTGTGAATAAGGCTTTACCGTACTACAGAGTTATTAATAGAGCTACTTTTCTTTGAAAAGGAAAAACATCAAAAGTGCTTATCCAACCATAGGTCAGCAGTTGATTGGGATAATTATATCTTCTCCCCAAATACTGCAGGGTCAGAGTATTAACCTAATTATAATCGCATAACACAAATTATTTACGAGCAATGATTGGGAAGAGGTCACATGAAGCATCGGCGCCCAAGGGAAGGGGCCATTTCGCTGAATAAACAAACATGTCCGACTGTCAAACCCTAAATTATCTGAGGACTGAAATGGGCATCCGTTAATTATAACTTTCGGGCTGACTTCAGCTAAAGCGGTGTAGCTGAAATAGCGACTTTAAAATTGACAGCGTGGAATCAATTAGAAAAGATGTTTATGAAGCGAAAATTGCTGAGCTGCGGAGAAGCCTTTTAAATTAGACTGAAAAAACTTTGACGGAGCGCAATTTCTTGTTAATCATATTTTCGTAAGGCTTAATAGGAATTCAAATTGTTGGTGAAGTTTGTTTGCGTTTGTGGTCGTGTCTTGAGTTGGTTTAAATGTGTCTTTGTTTTTTAATATGTGTAGTTAACATCTTTGACTAACATATCTTATTTGTTATTGACGTCTAAGCAAAGATTAGCAAGTCAGCAACTGAAGTAAAAAGTAATGCATACACTCAGGACGAGATAAAGATCATAAGAACGGACGTGACGAATCTTTATTTACGACGAGAAATCTTTAAATGTTAATTAAAATGTTAGAACGGACATTGAATATTTGAAAGAATGAAGCATTGCAGATTGAAATTCCAGAGAAATTTCCTCTGCCCTCTTCGATGATAAAAACCCATTCGTATGTCAGGATCGATTCCATAAATTATCTAAGAGTAAAACTTCTACCAATTTTGCTTTAGAGCAGACCATAGAGACAAATAAATCAAATCGCAGCTGCATTTATCTTCCGTCTCAGCGGAAAGAATCCGTGAGGTGCCTCGTAGTCGGCACTGAACACTCGAGCCACCGCGCTAATGCGGGCAGCCTCGGAGGCAAACAAAACTCGAAACTCGCGATTACGTGCCACAAAACAAGGAAAAAACCGACCCCTACTATTTCATTAGGGCCGAGGCCTTATAAGTTTTCCTGACAATTTAGAGAACAAGCACGGCAACACTAGGCGACGCGTCACTCTTAATTTCTCCAAGATGTCTCCCGCATTCAGCGCACGCTCAAATAAATAAAACCAATAAGAAAACTTGTGAAGAATTGTTTGCTGGGGGCCATTTGATCCGTTGTCCCTTTTTAATGGGAAATTCTTTTACCTGAAGGGAAGTTTGTAGGTCTTCGAGAGACAAATGAAAAAGTCCAAGTATGTGCGCCGGGCCGTTTTATTTGTCAGCCAACATCGCCTTCATTTCCTGATGAATGCCCCGAATTTTAAGGACTTAGTTTCTTGATCTGACGTGCTTGGAGATCCTAACCAAGTTACGGTTTCCGAGAAAATAGCTAATCGAGTTTTACAAGAAACGGTTTAGTTGTTGACCAAAAATTAAGTAAGAATATATTAAACTGTCTTAAAAACACAATTAATATTCTGTTGTAACTTCTACCCGATTCAAACTGCTTTTATTTAGTTATGATTGCAACAGTTTATATGACGTTACTTATAAACCATTTCAGTGAATGAAACTCCACAAAGTCAATCCTTACAGTAGGTACAGAAAGTCGGTTGCAGTTTTCTTAAAAGGACCAGTATTTTGAAGTAGGTACACGCGTCTCAAGATATAAACTCAAGATGGCGGCGAGCTCATTCGTCCTCGTGAAGGATTTCGCCGTCTCCTTTCCTCCTTATGAAATGAACAAAGATGAAAGTTGGCTGAGTCCTTTAATCCAGGCAATGTGTTTCGTCGCGCCAAATGATCATTGTTGCGAAGCCCAACTCTACTTTTGTACTTTCCATTTATAACGGGGACTTTTTAAAAAGTTCGTCCTGAGCTCGGTGCGAGGGAAACGCTAAAAGGCTGCGATTTCACGCCAAACATAACAAGTTGTTCGTATGCCTTTTAAGAAATATGGAATGTGACGTTAATTAAATAGTTAATTAAGAATATGTATATAATATATTTATCCCCAATCAATACAAATAAGAAAAGACAATAAATAACATGTCATCGCCATTTTAATTGTGTAGTTGATATAAACTCATTTTGTGTTTCTTTTTTATTCTGTGCTTTTGCTTTTGTGCCTAAAAGCTCTAAACAGAAACTATAAAGAACTTAATTCTTGAAGTGCCTTACGTTAGCCCTTTGAATCCACTAGAACTCACGTTTGTTTAGTCAGGTTTTCATAGCCTTTTACCTTAAGCATATACTTTTACTTCATTTAGGGGAGTGGAAACTTCAGGTTTATTTTTTTCAAGTTTTTGTATAAGTCTCCGGTTGGAAGTTTTTATTGCTTCGTTGTTTTTATCGTTAGCTATTGTGTTCTCTTTAAACTTTCTCCAAGAAGGGCTGGTGTTGTTCCGCCTTTTTTCGCGCGGCATAATTTACTGTTTTCCTTTGCTTTGTTAAAAAAAGTAATTTCTGAGTGTCCGTTTGTGAGCTCAATGTTATCAAAATTTGTGGTGATTTTATCCGCTTTTTTATTGTAATTGTTCGAGTTAATGAGCTACAGCTTTACTTTATGATGGCTTGTTTTCAAACTCATGATTTTCGAATCAAAAGTGTTGTTTTTTATGATAATAACGCTAAATAACATTCACTCCTAATCACGTAAATGTTTAATCACAACATACGAAACCTCGATAGATAGATGACTAAATGTACATATGTACCCAATTTAGTAATCCTATTATAACAGAATCTATAAATTTTATGTCAAATGATAAATTAGTTAATGTAAATTGAAAGATTAGATAAAACTATTGCATTGAATAGCAATAATTTTTATTCTAGTTTTAAAAGTTATAAACAAATATCTCACAACCCTGGTAGTGATGTTAAAAAAACTAACCCAACAGAATTATTCTATATTGTATCGAATGGAATCCCGAAAGATTCGTTAAACAAACATCGATATTGATTAGATCCCTAAACAAACGACACAGAATAGTTGGCTGAAAAAGAGAAACTTGGCCCGCCTTAAAGATGTCAGCCGCGTGCTCTTGACAGTTGGGATTTTTCTTTTTTCCCGCGTCCTGCCGATAAACGTAGTTTTTCGTTTTCAAGGTAGAAAATTAGTTTTGTTAAACTAGAAATCGTACCAAGGAAACTTTTTTTTATTTATTTGCGACTTAAACTTTTAGTTTCATGATTGCTTTTCTGCTTGTGTTTGTAAGAATGCTAAACAACTCATTAGTATTATTTTTGTCTGTTCAATTTCGGAAGAGAAGAAATCTTGTGAAAAACGTGAATGAAAAAAATAATGAAAGAAAATAAATGATGTTGGCATTAAGCATTTGTTGTGTTTGTTTCATAGATGAACGCACATATTATGTCAATATATGTCAAGTATCTAAGTTTCCAATATGCCTAAACAACGCAACACTTAAGACATTTAGTAGCTTAGTTTGGATTTGAAAGACCCCGGAGAGAATTGCGTATATGGCTATGGATTGTAAAGTTTCATTACAGTTTGATCGTAAATTATAATAGCTATGTTAACTAGTTACCTAATAGTTACCTACTTATACAATATCGAAGGATATCGTCGGATAATTATATATCGAAGTCTCATTATACTCAGCAATTCAGGACGACCAAATTTGGTTCATATTTATTTATTAATGGTTAAAAACTTTTATACGCAATGATTTTTTTCAGTTTAAAATAAACTTCTGCGGTTCCTGAACATATATTTCTGGTATACATACTAGATAAGTATACCATGACTTAACCCGCCTTGCACAGCTTATCTCGTATAAAACATGTCCCATACGACAGCGTTGAATCTCCCATCTATGTACACTAACCCTGAAGAACCCAACCCTTGCTTTGAAACAAATCGGAATACAATAAAGCCGTGTACACACTGCAGTCCAAAAACGTCTGGAGCGGAGACAAAGACGCAATTTGGCCGGTCCACCTCCATAAAGGTCCCGGCACACTGTTTGTCTTGGCCACACACCGGTGGAATTATCTAATGCTCTCTCGCCATGTTTGTGACAGGATCACGGCTGTGCTTCTGACTTGTGTTATTGTTTTATTCGGTCTGCTGGCTCCCTTCCCGAATCCTAGTGCAAATATCAGGGAACTAATATTGTGCTTGTGTAAACAGGTGCTAAGGAACGAGCGCTGATTTCTTGGGACGTAAGGTTGGCGGAAGTATGAAATTGTATCGATATTATGTATTCTACGTATCGATACTTCCATTCACGTGACTCCAGTACAGAACCATAGACAGTTATAAGGAATTTTATTTTTTCCGGTCTTGCCTAATCATTTTCTATTAGTAGAGTAACTATAGATACTTCGAAAATTACTCTTTTTCAATAAGATTTTTATTGGGCGCCATATATCTTATAGGATGACGTAAATGATTACTTTAAAGAATACACATAATACACAGATAGTAGAAAGACTAATTCTGCCGCTTATATTTAAAATCGCGTTTCTACTTTAAAGGCCGGAACCTCCTAGTCAGTTAGTCGAAATTTATAACCTTCAGGCAAGTCAGTGCAGGGTGTAAATTGGTAGAAAGGGCTGAGGGCTAGGGGAAGGTTAACGTTATACACTCGTAGCGTAATATTAAGTCAAATCCGTTCCATATTAAATTTTACACGCAATGTAAAATGAGCTTGCGTCTAAATACTTTTGCGTTGAGCCCGGTGGTCACTAAAACTACCTAGAACTCTTTAGTTATCTAGTATCTTACTAGATAACTAATTAACTGTTTTAACTAGTAATCTATATACTGGCATTCTGCATAAATGCATCAATAAGTAGTTTTTGTTGATTTTTAGTATACGTACATATTTGTTATGTTAGGATGTATTTAATACTCGTATACGAGTATAACGACTTTAAAAGTACTTGATAATCAGTTCCTATATACCGATTGATAAACGTGCAGATAGAGTATCATATCCTGAGGATGAGCAGGTTTCCTTACGATATTCCCTCTAATTATTAAGGTCCCAACAGCTCCTAAGGGTAGCCAGTCAGTCCGACAGCGATTAGTGTTTGAATAATGCAAATGTTGCTACAACAAGCTATAATGTTACTGTTGAATATGCATGAGGCGACTTGAAGCATTGAATCAGGTAACGTATTAACCGTCTGAGAACAAGGAGGTAATAATAGAAATAAGTATTTTTATATAACTTATGTTTACACGCCTACCAAAAACTACTGATTTGCACACCAAAATAATACAGTCCCAACCCAAACCTAACCTTTGCTATATTTTGGTGTACGTTTAGCTGTATTGTGGTGTACATTTCATCGTTTCTTATGAGCTTTCAATTATTTTCTGAGCTTTTTATATGCAAACATACACATCACGCCTGTTTCCCTATATAGGAAGATCATGGTTTCCCGTTTCTCGGTCGGGGCATACCACTTTCACTTCATAAACACTCATATTTAGTATTTTTTAAACGTTGAATGATACTTATTTAGGTTAATCAGAAGTTAGATCGTCTACGTTATTTAGTTATTGAAAACTCACGCTTCAATTCGCGCTTAAATTTCGATATTGTAGTAAGCAATCTAAGTCCCAATTTATAGATCAAATTCAATAGTTTCTGAACGAATCATAGCAGTACATTTTAATAGAATTTTTCACCTGAGGCAAATGCATTTTCGTCGCCATTTCTACCCCGTGTAACTTGATTTCGCCCCTTAATGCAGCCCAACTCGACCCCTGGCTCAAAATGTTACAACAACAGCGTAATGTGTGCGTAGTCAAATTTTATGCGAGTGGATATCGCCTGAAGGCAGGTCACTAATAGTCCAGTTTAACGAATATTAATTGAGACAGGATTTTTGTGTACCAGCAACCCTTAGTACATTTTAAAGGCAATGGGAATGTACGAAAATAGAATAGAATGATGATTCGATGTTATTGTTAACAATTAATGGGCAAGTAGATATAATTTTACATTAATGCTAGGATCTGAATTCGGGTGTCCATGATAAGATTTTTTTGAAGAAATGGAGTTGTGGCAATGTCTATCTATGAATATATTACAATTAAAATTTTCTGAGCCAATTGATAAAGTATTTGTGAGTAAGATCACAAATCATTAATATACGTGGTAATAAAATATATTTTACCTCTATTTCGGTTCCAGTACAGCATAAGGTGACTATCAATAATTGATTTCATTGTAACAAATTAAATAGTGAACCCTAAACGGATTTTTACACCAAGCACCTACTCCACACATAGCCCCGATTCGCTTGGGCGGCTGAACAAAATAATTCCAAGAGCGTACTATGCAACCCTTTCGACATTATTATTTTTATGTGAAGTGGTCAGTATGGCGAAAACGGTGTCACCAATCGAAAACCAACCTTATACCGCTCTATTTCAGTTGATAATTAAACTGGGTTACGTTTGATTGCTTTTTTAATAGTCATTTTGTTGAATGGTCGTGTAAAGTTCTGATTTGTTTTGTTAAAAAGCTTTAAAGTGGGGCCCGAGTAAGCTCTCACGTCGCTTTACGTGAAATTTATGTTGTGACGTAATTTATGCGATTACAGTCCTTTTTAAAAGCTCTAGTTTGAAGCGCTCTTCACTTCTTGTTCTAAATTAATGTGGTTCATTCTACTCAGAGTATCGTTGTGCCTGAGGTATGTATGGGACATGTAGGTCACTTCGATAGTTTGAAGTGTTATTAACATTTTTATGCTACGAATTTTTCAATTTATTGGCTAATCTGACTTACCATTTTCTTAAATTAAATAATTATAGCTGTCGTGATATGAAATACAACCATTTAAATTTGCTTTACAATACTGGTACTTATTTGGTAAAATAAGTAAGACCGTAAGCATTCAACGATTGTTTTGATAACTAGTCCAACGGATGGTCGCGTAAAATAAATATTACATCTCGGTCTCCGCAAACACGGAAATACTCGTTACAATAACACTGTTATTTTCCGGACAATCACTACTTACGCAGATAGCAAATTGATTATGTCCACTATTTTTGGCTAGTGCGTCGTTATGAAGCACAGGGCATAGACAAAGAGCTTCCGGTGTCTCAGCGCTCGTCGGCCGGAAGTCAACAGTATCGCCATCTATACATCGGCGAACATCCGATCTGAATATTTCATGCGAAATACGATGGCCGATGAAATACTACGTGTCTTACAGGAATCGTTTGCTTCAACGTTCTTGCTATATTAGGAATAACATGATACTCAATGCTCAAATCTAAGAAATTCTGTATACGATTTGCGTGTTTTGATCTGTGTTAATAACTGAAGCATTACATAATTTTACTATTTTCGTAATGACAGGCTTGTAAAAATTACTACTTTACTATACTGTGGAGAATACTTTAAATTAATTCACAGTTTCCATTAAATGTGGAATATTTGGTGAAAATGTGATCTTAAGATCACTTACTCCAAGGATAGCGCAATTTATTTATGTATACATGTATATTTTACGTAGCTAATTGCAACAAGAAAACTTATCTAGCAAATATCTCCGCGAAATTAACTAGCAATCAACACGATCCGCCATCTCTTCCATCATCAGAAGAAACAATTAGCCATTCCACCCGAATCGCAGACGAAACGGAGTTTAATCAAAAGAAAACAAGCGACAAACAGTTGTCACAACTCGAAATGCTATCGCGACAACTCTCAAGTCATGAATAAAGATGAACATTTTTAATTACTACCCTCACTGTATTCCTAATTCATTGCCGACTAAAGACCTCGATCTTGTGGTGGTTGTAAGTGTATGTGTATTTGTCGTTTTAAGGTTCGGCCGTAACAGTTGTAGAACAATAATATAAATCTATAAACAAAAAAATATATTTACATGGTAGTTAACAAACCATACATGACAAGAAAATAAAAATATTACAGAGAACTAATCCAGTGAGAATTAGCTATTATAAATACTTATGTATACCTACATGACTCTCTTTCATATAATTTTTATTTAACTTCAAACAATCATGAGTTTATTATGCATATTATACACGCATATAATAAATCGATTACTTAATCAAAAGACAAAAGCATATATATTTTGATGGACGTAAGACGAACCTAATTGACACAATTCTGAGTACTAAGTACATATGTACCTAGATACTTGATTATTCTAACGGAGCCACGGTTCAGCTTCTCATATTATTCTCGATTCCGACATCCACATTTTAGCAGGAGACAAAATTCATTTGAGCAAGCTCATTTGCATATAAATTTCAGACGAAGGCGAATTGGAGCTGATATGAAGCGGTGACAAGTTTCTTGGCTAAAGCGGCAGGGGGCGCCTCAATGTAATGGCGGATTCCTTAGTATTGGCGTTACAGATCGAAATGAAAGTAAAAGTGCAAAAGGCATGAAATATTAAGGGAAAAAATGAGGGAATATATTCTCAGAAACTGATCATAGTCAGTGGTTGAGATGGATACCTTGATACGTTGCAGCTATCGAACTTACTAAGTTAAGTAGGTAGCTAATGAATTATTAAGATCTGAATACAATTTTTACCCCTTCTCATTTATTGTTTTCCAATACCCTTGAAAATGTGAATAAAATATTGTCTCAAAACAATAGGTAGAGACATAAATTTTGGCCATTAATTAAAGTGGGTACTCCGTTTGATTTTTGCTCTTCGTTCCAATCAGAAAGGAATTCGCCACTCGCTTTAATTAAAGACGTGATGACTGTTTACCCGTCACTTGCTTCGATTATGTGATGTAGAGAATGCGAAAATATTATAGGTAACTTAAGAACTATAAGTTGATTAGTATTATAAGTATAAAATTTAAGTACTTTTGTTGATTACAGAGTGTTAAGCATTATTGGGGATATAAAAAGTAATTTTGGTTGCATATAAATAACTTAGGAGACAAAATTAAATGTAACTTATTATATAAAATATATTTGGCCACAATAAACACAATCGAAGTAAACAAAAGCTTGTGAGAACACCGTGTTTTTTTAAGAAAGTGTTAAATAAATGAAATGAAATAAATAAATGCTTTTGGTCACGTTTTGTCAGCACTCAATGTGACAGATATATTGGTTTAAGTCGTATGTAAATATGGTATACACTATAAATTACCAACTATTTGTCAAAATATAAGTATTTTCGTAGAATTAATAGACTTCAGTGTGTCCAATCCAATCGATTGATTGGCTAAAATTCTAATTAAGACGAGTGAAAATGCTGTTCAGCCTACTCCGTTTGTAGGGCGCAATTTGAATTTGGAATCTTTCGCATTTCATTATCTTCTTAAGGACGGTTTCTGAGAAATCATTTGTATTGTTGAAGCGATGGCTTTTTGCAAATTATGGAGAATTGATGTTACAGTCATTTGCTGATTGGTAAATCACGTTTCTATGAAATCTGTCAATGTAAAATGTTTCTTACCAATTTGTGAGACAATAGTACTTGACTTTTTGAAGTAGACTTACCTGCAAAGAAAAGAAATACTTTATTTATACAATTCTAAGAAGTGAAGTAAGCGCTGCTATATGTAATATTTTTGGAGTATTCGGTTGCTCTTTTGCCACATATTTCAGCACCACAAATACAAGAAGTACGTAAATTAAAAGTGGGAATCAAATCCAGAACCATTACATCACATATTCTAATCCAAGCTTTCGCTTTAGAACTGTAATGAAAGTTGCACAAAAAGAATCACAGATGGCGTGAAATCAACTACACTGGCTACAAATTGACCAGAACCAATCCGGCTGAATACAAGAGAGCAGTACCGAACTAGTAGTTGAAATACAATAGTTATGAAGTATCAGAATGTCTAAGTCAAACTCAGCAGAGCAAAGTCTAAGCTGCTCCGCCAGTGTTCAGCAAATATTCACCGCAGTGAGCAAACGGAGGCTTATGCAATTATCTAATTACGTACACGTTGGATTCGACGCACCTAACACGCTGTAGGTGTACGTGGAATGTGCTTAAGTTGGGATAGACTAAATAAGCAGCTGATTATAAAGAGCATTTTATGCAACTAATTTATTGAAAACAAAAAATCGTCATTAATGTTTTAATATATATTATATAAATTTAATAAAATTTATTACAATATTTAATGTTGCTTATAAATAAAATATGTATTATTCATAAAATTTTTGATTGATGTAAAAATTAAAAATGGTAAGGTAGGCATACTGTAATGATTCACAGAAACAACATTAAACTTCTTTTGGAAATACGCAATTATATGTACTTTTTTCGCTGTGGAGTTCATAATTTAAGTTACGTACAAATTTTAATCATTCCTACACGGTTGAACATAAATTTTTAATATTTCGTAACATATTATTAATCAGTGTACATAAAACATCATCAGACTTTAATTAAAATTCAGCATAAATATGAATTTCCATCACATATAGATATTTACTCCTGCGCTTTCATTATTACTGGTTTTCTGTATTGTAACAGTATATATAACTTTATACAACTTAACAGTACATATACGGTAAAAAAAATTCTGGAGAATTGATATATACGTACATGTGAATATCCACGACTCTTCCCTAACCGGGTAGACAGCTACTAAGATCGTCATTTCATTCATTTTTTATACATGCTCTCCCATTCTTCCCGTACAATTTAGAACAAAAATTTGGGTAACAAATTCACAATAAAACCAGCTCATATGCACCCTACACATAACCCAAAGGCTGTTTGGTTAATTCGTTAAAGTTGCACCAAGATTCACTGTTGACAATACAATCATTCAAATTCGGACGAAACTGTTCTTATGTCGAAACGCGTAGAGGTGATAATGGCATGTCAAGCGGACAGAGTTAGCGCTTTGCAGAATATTATGCATATTTGAGCTTTGTGTTTTACTGTCTTATTTGCATACGTTCGTGTGATAAAGTGATAAAAGCAAAGATACAAATGTGGCTACTAGTTTGCTTTAAATTTATTCACTTTTCAATAGATAAATAGAGGGCAATTTTCTCATACAGTATATTTTGTGGATTATTTTTATATGCCCAGATGGGGCATTCCATCATATTTAACTTAAATAATTTTGCTTCATAGACACCTGATTATAAGTTATATAGGAGGATTCCTAATAAAACATATGAGGTTCATATGCTAACCTATTTGCGTAGTATATTCCTATTCTTCAAAGAGCCGAATTAAAAAGTTCTGAAGCAGATTTTTCTCGCTGTTAGGGACATATCTAAACAACATTGACACAAAAGCCAATCACCGGAAAGTGCCTTTTTACAATCACCAAATTGACAGATTAAAACCCGAAAGTGAATCGACGATATTTACCTTTGTTGTTCGAGAGCTTTCCCGCAATTAATTCCCTCGGGCAGCGACTAATCACAATAGGTGTGTTGAGCATCCATTATTTATACACTTCGAAATTAATTAAGTCCAACTTGAACACAACACTGCTTCACTAATTGATCACAATTTATCTTGGAGAAAAACCGGCCCATTAAGGGATATTTATAACGCTATAGTAGCTATGCTTAAGTAGATTTTAAGTAAGCCTTAATATTTTAATTTTTATGCTAAAGGTGACTGGATAATAGTATCCAATTTCTGTTTGCCTTAGTATGGACAAAATTACGTGTACGTTCTTTTAGTTCTGATAAGTTGAAAACGTGTAACACTAATTATTTACTTTTAAGTTCATTCACCAACGTAGTGTGAATATTGTATGAGTGGATTTATTAAGTTTATTAATCATTTGTATTCCTATACTTATAGTAGTATAGGACGTTAAATCAATTAGTTTAATAAATACTACACGTCTACCTTAGCATATTCAAAAGCCTAGCAGTCTGTTCTCGATATACAGCACAACATTTTAACTTACTCTAAGCTTGACCAAAGATTTATATTAGTTGCACCCAAGAATAAAAATACGTGCAAACATTAAATATTAATACAAATTCTCACCCTTAAAACATGCTAAAACATTAACACGTAGACTCATTTCAGTACCCTCTCGCATAACCTTTCAAAATTACAATTTATAACACAATTCCTTACTAGGGAACCTTCGCAGTCACCCTAAGACAAGCAATGGGCAAACAACCTTCCTATCTTGGGGCGCGGATATTTGCATTCACCTCTGGGAGAAGCCCTTACTGCGAAATTGCTTAATTACATATACATACTCACTAACACACACTCGATCTAACCTTTTTTATATATATTACGAGAATATACATTTACGTACATAATTTACAGTCGCTAACGGTGAGGGAAAACATCGTGAGGAATCCTGCCTATCCCTCAGGATAGGTATTAGTCAGTGCCTATATACGGCGATACGGTTCACTACCTATCACGTTGGGTCCTGTCTATCTAGTGTTACGCGGGCTTCGAATGACCCATACCTAACATGCCTTCGAAATTTCGGAGATGGGCATTCAAGCCTCTGACTACCCTGCCATAATAAAAAAGGGATTGTGCATACAAAAGTCGTGAAGTGTATGTTTTTATGTTTATACGAGTATAAGTGATCAGTGTTTAATCTGTATGGGTATAGGTGTAATGTGGTTTCTTAAGAAGAATAAGAAGATTTAGAAATAATAAGTATTCGGTTATCATAATAATAGTCAGTTCTTGTTATTAGCGACACGGTTTATACTAGTCACATTACATTTTGACTATTTGGTTAACACCTGGGTACGAGATGACCATAGAATCACTAACTCGCAATCGCGGAGATAGAAACGTGAACCTCTGACTACCCGAAAGGGTGATAGTCATGAAAGTGTGTGTCGTTCTTAAAGTCTCATTGCTAACTATTAGAATTAGTATTGTTAGTAATTTGTCGGAAAGAGAAAGCGCATGGCCTCACGTGATCGGAGGTACAAAATCTCGTCCGCGTCTCGGTTCCTTCGCGTCACCCCACGACGACAGTCGACGATATCTCGACAACAAATTATGCTACGGCTCACGACTCGACGTCACGACTCCTCTACTAAGATACATCATAATACTTTGAAATATACGCCCTGCCAGCTACACACTACCAGTGGTCTAAGAACCGCAAGTTCAACTATAAACATCTGCGTGAGGGGTCAATATAAAAATGCCGTGTTACGGTGCACACGCTGTGAAGTTCTTATAAATCTTTTGGTTATTCATAGAGCCAGACCGTGTATGTGATGTGTTGTTTCCTTTTGCGGTAAACTATGCACTAACATGGTTACAGATAAAAATGGACTAAGTTGAATGGAAGTCACGATTTTTAGGTAGATTTTGTGCTAGATAGTACGGATTTTTTCATTTTACGCGACGTAGCAAGAACATTTTAATAAAAAGAACATTGAACTTTAGGAGTTTAGTAATTAAAAAACTTACATTGATTAAGAAAATAACATGAAAAATATAAGAAAAAGGTATTTTCGTTTATGGTTTCCCTTACAATGATGTACATACCTAACATGTGTCAAAGTTACTTTACTGATTCCGTATATTCAGATCTGCCAATAAACGTCTAGTAGCGTTCGAACAATCGTTAGGAAGCGTCTTGTTACTCCAAGGAACCCACGTTTGTTAATTAAAGCCTAATTAGACGTTAAACCTCACAGATTCGTTCGGTTTTAATCAACCAAAATCTCCCGAAGAAGCAAGCATTTCAACGTGGAAAGGCGAACTTCAAAACAGTTAAAGTTTCTCTACCAAAAGGAGCTGAGGAACTGTAATTTCTTGACTGAGATAAGAAAAGGCGACCCCAAACAATGTTGTTTAGGAACAATGAAAGGTTAAATGCTCGGGACGGAGCTATCTCTATGACCATCGTTAAAGGAATGACTTGGAAGGGATAACTTAACTGTGCTTATTAAGTTGAAAGCTAGGTACAAGACCAAAAGGCATTAGTCAAATGGAGTCAGTTGTGCAAAGCATTGTCCGAGAATTTGAGGTACAGATGAAATTTGTCGTTGGTGTCAAAAGTCAATGTTTCTGAGTTTTAGCTGCATTATTATGTATTTTCTAATATAACCAAGGTTTAATATTTGTACTGAACATCTTCATATATCTAACAGGAGTAAGTTTTCGCAATGCAATGCACATTTTATCCTCATGATAAAGAACGAATCCCTGAAATATTTTCCTACCTATAACATACAAGATGGCTATTAATTAGTGTCTACGATAACTCGTATCTGTTACATCGCTCTTGAAGGATTAAATACACTTTTTACATTTACGTTTCGATCTAACAAGAGGCTATGATAACTTACGACTCAAAAGACTATTTCAAGTTCAAAATCTATTTACTATTAAAACTAGTACAAGATTTAAACTATTTACCACTTCCCAACACGAGAATAACACCATTTCCTACACAATTTAGACAGTAAAACATATATTTAATCGAGTCATATAAGAGAGAGCCATCAAGTATTTTAGCGAAGGTTAAATGGCTGTCCTGGCATCTCCCAAAGGGGCTCTATCTTGGCAGCGGGCTGAGTTAAATTGCTTCGCACCGCCGCCATTCCACTTCGTTACTACACCAACTTATTATAAAGGGAATTGTAACGCAAGATTACGGTTGTTCGAGACACGCGTGCTGTCACCCCGGCTTAATTGCACCTTTGATTTTGTACGAAGTTGTTACGTGTATGTTTCACTTGTGCGCTTATTAAGGAGGGGAGATAATTAATGGACAGTTACATTTCAGTCATGTAACTGATAAGCAAATAGACAAAACTACAGTGAAAATGCAGCCTGCCTATATTTTATTTATGATATATTAATATAGTTTTATAGCTTACCAACTGTAACATTGAGTACTGACTATCTGTTCCACATGTGGGTTCAAGGTGGCCATAGAATTATTACTTTCGCAATCGTGGAGATGAAAAGCTGAACCTCTGACTAACCCGCAAGGGTAAATGGTCGTGAACGCATTTGTCTTTAATAAAGTTTAATATATACTGTAATTTTGAAGCAGGTATTGTTCTCACTTTAGTTAATAATTAATTTGTTTAGTTTGTGTGTGTTGTTGCATTTGCAATAATATTTTTATTATTTATATGTAAGCGAATTAAATTTACAAAATAAAGCAGAACACGAAGAATACGGGACAAATGTCGCCAATAGCTGCAAGCGTAAATAAACGTCTTCAAAGCAGAATGAAACCGCGCGGTGGTTCCAGAAAAATAAATTCTACAAAACGTTTGACGTAAATAGAAACACTATTGGAGCTAAAGTTGAACCCGAGTCAGCAACAGTCGCCGGGAACGATATAAGCAAGTGAATGGAAGGAAATATTATAATCCGCGAGGACGCGCCCCGCCTGCGCCAAGTAAGTCGCTCCAGTGTAAACAACTTATGGAATATAAAAATGCGAATAGCTCTTGATACCGTCGACGTGTACACGGGAAAGGTAAACAGTTTTCCATCAAAGAATCCCCTCTTGAACCTCACAATGGGCCCCTATTCGATTAAACGCACGAAGAAGCCGCACTCCCTACTTCATTTCATAATTTGCATTTGGAAAGCAAATAAATTTGGAAATATTGCACTTTTTCCGTGGGCCGCGGCCGGGCCTTAATTTTCCCTTTCTGATGTACAATCAATCTTGGCTGAAGACGTTTTATTGTCGGCGCTTTGAGGGGAAGCAATAAAAGGATATTTTTATGGGCGCTCGCAGCGAACGCCGATGTGAGAAATATTCCGAATTTCCAATTCAGACGTGTCTTGGCTGGGCTCCGATGACGCCTGTCGAACGCGAGGGGAAGACAAAGGATGTTTCAATAACAGCGCCGCCACCGCTTCCCTCCGATTGCCATTTAATGAAGTGTGAAATTTTATTGCTGTTTTTACGGCCAACGACTGGATGCCCATTGACGGACGATACAAAGGTTCCGAAAGCGTTGAAATGTCAAAGTTCAACTTGACAGTAAAACAATGACATCTTAAAGGAGCAGTCGTCTTAACGGGAAATAAATGTTAAGGTTCAGTTCGAGATAGCAAAAGAAATAAATTAGGGGGACAAACATCGTTCTGATATCGATTTATGCGTAAACGAAGCACCGAGCCGCGGGCAATAAAATTATGTAAACGATTCAGTACGCATCGTCACAAAATATGATGTTTAGTGAACCCCGTTCGTCCGCGAGTCAAAGCAAACCCTCGGGCTGCACCCTAATGACTACTTAGATGCATATCTCGGTGTATACGCAAATACATCCAAATGGGATTCAGTTTTGAATGACAAACGTTCCTTCCGATGCTTTTATTGTGTGGTGGTGCGGCGCCACGTTGATGCGATACGTGCGCGCGCTCCCAATGGCCTCGCGTCGCCCAACATTGCGACACACGACATCACATGCAGATATCACTTCATGAAGCCAATCTGAAACAATACCTGCGACGAGAAATAAAAGAGACGGTTCAGTGAATATTCGAATTTGCGTTTTCGGAATACAAATCGGCAGAACGGTTTGTCCTCGCGGGCGACCATTAAGGAAGATTAAATTTACACTTTGCACTGCGGTATCATCATTACGAGGATTGCCGTGCTCAAACATAAAAAGGTTTTGCGGAGTAATAAGGAAAGAGAGTGTATTAAAATAATTTTTACAAACGATTCTCGATTTCCTTCGGTCGTGGCGCGCTTGAGTCAGCAATCTTACGGAATTACCGAGAGCTAATAGGGGGGTGGGATCGCCCCCTCCTTGGGAAAGAATACCAATTTTCGTTTGTTCCCATTGCATCGGGAGCTCTTGGAAAATTACCATTTTTTCTGTTAATAGAATTAGCACCGCTTCGGTCTCGTCTTTGGCTTTTTCGATTCCATTTTCGCAGACACGCCAATTGGAGCTCGTTTTTAATTCCTTTTCGCGGTGGACTTTTACACGAGTTCAATCAAACAAGAACCCAATGGCTCTCTTTTCAACAAATGGGAAATAGTGTCCGTAAGTCTCAGTTTCTATAGAATAAACAACAGGTGACCATATGCATAAATAAGAAAGTAAAAGTATTATAAGTTTTATTTCATACTTAGTCCTTCAGAGTTGTATGTTTGCCTTACGTACTTTACATTGTTCATACCCTATACGTTTATCATAAAAATATGGTATAAATTCAACCATTCGCGAACAGCCAACCATGCACCAGGCATAAAATCTGCCATTTAAAATATTGTTTTCAAACTTTCCGGAAATAAAATGCACAGTTTCATCTCTGGAACGCACTCGAGAGTTCTCAAAGTTCTCTTTTTGTAATTTCAAATTCTTTCCCCCTCTATTTCCTGATGCCAGCAGCCAGATTGTAATCTAAGAGATCGCGAAGAAAGTAGCAGTTAGTTTCTAGTACTTTGTATGGGCACTAGATAGAGCGAGGTGTTGGTTTGAATTCGCCTACGCTTGGTATTTGAAACACACCCTACATTAGTGAGTTAAAACAGTTTTCATTATTTTTTTTGCTGGTGTAATGGTAAAATATAAGCTATATATTGAGAATTTAAACGATTTTCGTTCAACTAACTTCCAAATCTATAGGAAATTGTACCTGTCTACTTTCCCGTGCTAATAACTTAAATATTAAGATCTAAAAGACAAGAGCCAATGAAATCAATATGGTAACAACTCTGAAAAACCCGCAGAGGACCTGGGACCTAACAGATCAATTAAGGGTTAAATTTACAAACAATAATTTGCTCCGTCTTTTACATACCATAATTTAATTTCATTCATTCATTTTATTAAAACACGTGTTCACGACAATTATTATTAGCTTATACTTTCACATCATTGTTGTTGTAACCAATATAAAAATGAACCAATCAATCTCTAATATCACATTTATCACGTTTACCTGTTCTACAATATTAAGTTCCCTATGGTACTTATAATAACTTAGACCTAACCGATACATGTTCAGGCCGTTTCTGTTTAAAAGAAATTCGGTTTCATCGCAGTTGCAGGCCAGGCCAGGCCTGAGGGATGCATTAGCATAATTGCACTAGTGGTCGGTCTATTGATTGGCCAGTACAGCGCAGCGCAACTTTTTACTAGAGGATGCCTCGAGCCACTGCTTAGTCCCGGAACAGGGAATGCAAGGCAAGTACAAGGGAAAGAAGTCATAATAAGGTTCTTGGTAATATAAGCAATAGTTAATTTTAAACACTCGCGATTTATACTCATTTTATTAACTAAGTGAGACCGGGTCATATCACGCTAGTCTTCCCCCGACCACGGCCTATGCATGGTCGAAACGTCGGGCAAAATAAAGGTAAGCAGATATCGTTATTTATCGTGATATCGCGTCTCACATAGTGAATAAAATAATAAAGCATTTTTTTACAGTCACAAAAATGTACACACAATACAAAAAGTTTACAAATCAAACTTAAAAACTAGAGGTATATGTTTTCATTTGATAGTAGGTATTGGTTTCTGATTAATCTGTTCTAAGGTTCTTGGATTGTGTATTTACGTGTTATTAGTGTTGTACACTTTACTTGTACGCTGTAGCTTCGCACTTGATAATCTAGTATCTATATACTAAATTGTTTCGTCGTGAATAAGCTCAATATTGTATACATCGCTTAGTGTTTTGAATAATGTGTATTATAATCCAAATATAACAAGAATAACAAGGCATGTATGAGATTATTAAAGGGTGTGAGTGAAACAAGGAAGATTTATCAGGATCGTTCCATGTGGCGATCGATAGTCTCTGCAATACTTATACATTTTTCTATGTTACCATTGTAAGCAATTCGTACATATGATTAGAGCGACCCACTCTTTCACCTAATCCCACATAATAAGTTCGATTTGACGCTTGAAATTAACATCTAGGGCTTACAAAGACACGTAAATATTACATTATCTAGCAAACCACTAGAAGAACTACTATCTCACATTCACTCCCTATGAATCCCATAGAAACAAAACAAGCCTGCTCCGCGGCTCTCCTGTCCGGACTGCACAGAGGCGGAGTAGTAGTCAGTCAGTAGCGGCATAGATACCATCAGGGCAAACATTATGGCGGCACGGCCTAATGGCCACTCGACCAAGCTCCGAAGGCAATTGAATTATTTCAATAAGCGTTTACAAGCACCGTAATAACACGGCCCTTATCTTAACTTCATATAAATTCAACCTTTCTAGTTGTTTCCAAAGATCTGATTATTATAACTGGAGCGAGATCAACTATGTTTAATGTTTCTTGTTAGTATGATAAGGACTTGAGGTACTGACGGAATACGAGTACGGAAATAGAGACCAGATCTATTTTGTACATATATAATCAACGACCAGACCGAAAATCAGAAGAAAAGCGTAGATCTTAACTATACCTGCATAGAGAATCGAACCCCGTTAAGAATGTTAGGTGAAAAGACTTTCTGTTTAACCCAGATTACACGCTATTTATACATACATACACATCACGCCTGATTCCCTGTAGAGAGAAAGGCAGAGAACACGGATCCCCATCTGTACCGATTCTGACAAAACCAAACTTTCTCTTCATTGACACTCATAAACCTTCTCATACACACTCGGCGGTTATAGGTACTTCTAACGTCACCCTTTTTAAATATGCCATTTATGTAATCCAAACAAACTGTGTAAGACAGTGTAAGACCCACTCCAAAATACGGCGAAACCTCGATCAATACGGACTTAATTAATGATGAGACGTGTTTAACATAAGCACTAATTAAAAGTTTGACTCCACTTCAAACGCTGCTTACGGAATACTGAAGAGGTATCGCAGATTAACGAAGTTTAAAGACAAGTATAATAACGACTATTTACTCTTTTGGGTGTGTAAGAATCATTGGTTTGTTACCATGGTTACTGAATGACCAGTATTATACAATGTAACAGGTGAAATAATTTATTTCATTCATTTGTTTAATTATGCAGAGACTATCGTTCGCCACCTGAATGATCCTGATAAATATTTCTTGCTTTACCTTCATGTGCATTATCTTCTGTTTTTCAAGCTAAATTATAAATAATTCATAATTTCTTATCTTGTTACTGATTAATAATACCTCTTTAGTATAAACCCTATAAGTAGCTATCACGAAAGTTAATACACAAAATAGCGTATGTATATAAATGTTTACAATGGCTATTCGTGTCCAAAACTGAGTCAGATTTTTCTTGACACAAACTATAAAAGTTCTCAGAGGAAACTTTTGACATTTCAAACTTTGAGAAGTCTCTGCAAATCTTGCTTCTACGCGACGGTGATACATAAGATATAAGACATAAACATAAATAAAGTCCGTTCTAGTTTGGGTACATTTTATTTATTCATTTTTCTTCAATATAGATTTTAAAGACATAAATTTACAGATTTAAGAGAGTAAGAGTGTGTATGAGTCTCAATAAAGTGGAAGTTTTCAAGTTAAATTATCATAAAGATTACTATTAAATATTCTGAATAAATTAAAAATAAATCTAGTTAAACCATTTGGCATTTCGTAAAGAAAATATCATCATAAATTCCGTACTTATTCTTAAGTTGTTCGACGTGTTATTATATCATTATGGGAAAGAGATGGGAACGTTCCTATGTATGTATGACTACCTATGAACATGTATCGGTGAAATTATCATCGTTTTACAGCGTTGCAGGCACATTTGGGAATTGCTCATGAATATAGAGGTATTTATCTCATTTGGAACACAATGGATGCATCGAATTAATATTCGATAATGTTCACCGCGTGAATGCCTGTTCGATCAATGTCCATACAAATCATAGGGGACGCGCCGAATGGAGCTAGCTGCAGTATCGAATCATTCGATTTGTGTCGAATCGATACTCAATACGATTGTGGTTTGTTTCGACATTGTGGAGACGTTTAATATGTGTCATGTAAGTAACATACTGCATAGAATTTAATGTTTAAATAACCTTTTACTGAGGTAGTGAAATGTGCTTAAGAGATATGCGATATAAGTAAATATACCTTCATATATGTTTAAAACAGTCTCAGTATTATCTATCTAAGACCTTTTATGGTCTGTAAAAGATACCATATTGAGTAAATATTATAATACGTACGTTGTACATAAAAACATAGAGCGAATATATTTATATAAACACGACTTCACACAAGCATTACTCTTAATCTAAATCACGTTCAATTTTCCGTATCCCGCCAAGACATTTCCAATTCCACGCGAATCATACGTAGGCAATTCACGCTTTGACGTTATTAACAAGGCTTCCTTAATAAGGCGGGAAACCCTCGAAACCTGATTAGAATCGCTCAGAAATCGAACCGGTTTAATCCGGAATAAAGAGACTCAATAATGCTTCCAAGATGAATTGAGTCGAATGAGGGAATCTCAGCAAAATTTGCCAGTACTTCAATTTTGATGAACGAACGTCTTATCAAAGTACACATACATTTTCAGTTGAAATTTCACGTACGCTTTGAGAATCTTTACTCATTTAAGGTACTTAGGGAATTGACTGATTATTATACACGGTACGAATGTATTTTAATTACTCAAAGCTCTTGTAGTACCAGTTACTCACTAATGTAATAGATGGTAAGTTCAACGTCACCGTTCGCATTCAGAAAAAAAGAGTCCTGACTGATTTCTTAAGTATTTCATTAGACTAGGTTATTTATGAGATGAAAAAAGTAACAAAATAGTTTACGGTGTAAATGTATGGTTTACCCTGTACATTTTTATATTAAATACACGAGTGTGAACATTACTAACAACCCAGAATACTACTGCCGCGGTGGATTGAAACGAATAAGAGGGAATTAATCATTGTTTCTAGTACTTTAGTATTGATTACCAAAACCGATTCGAAATGAGGCGGAGAAACACAAACATAAAGAAGTATCAGTTAATCGTTTTCAGCAATTCTGAGAATGTGGATACATAAGTGAAATTGCTCTCAATATTGGCATGATTTGGAAAAGGATAGTAAAGGAAAGGTGAAATGAGTATAAGCACACATTTATTCGTTTATGCTCTGAAACGATTGAAAAGCTTTGAGGTATAAATAGCGGCTATTAAACATTTTATTTTCAATTAGAAAACATACATATATATAGTTTCCTTACAGAAAGACCCCACGTTTTTGACCAAGCATTTTCATCCGTTGACATTCGTACATCTCATACACACTATGTACAACATAAAAGAAACATAACATAAGCTTCACGACTTGTGTATAAACACTACCTTTTTATTTTGGCGGGGTAGTCAGAGGTTTGAGTTCCTATCTCCGTCTCCATCCATCACATTGGTTCCTGTCAAAGCCGGGATTTGAACCGAGGACCTCTAATAAGACGTCAGAAGTTTTACCCACTTGCCTACTGCCACTATATAAGATATTTGACAATTCAGTACCAAGTAAAGTTCAACAGCCTAAAGAACCGTTTAAGAGCGATTGTTCAGTCTAGACTTGGCCGTATAAGTCCGTCTTACAGGCCACGTGGCTGGCAAATTGAAAAATTCACTTTCAATCCACATCTAGACTCTTTTGTTATTGGCACGCTAAATTGACGTGGACAGAAAACGTGCATTGTAAAATACACATAAACAAATCACGCCTGTTTCCCTGTTACAGGGGTAAGCAGAGATTATGGTACCCCATCTGTCCCAACACTAACAAATCGCTTTCACTTCTTGACACTTATATACCTCCTCAAGCAACATACTTGGGTATACTCGACAGAATACTTTTAACGTCACACTTTTTCATTAAGTTTAGTATTGTAAAATGGGAGGTTTAATATGCTTATGTATAACTCGCATGCAGCACTGGATCTCTTACTACTCCAATATTGGTGACAGTCATGATGCGAACGTCTATATAAAAAGGTATTATAACTTACTAACAATATCAGATGTGTGTAGTAGGTTGCCATGGATACATACCTAGAACAAAAAATAAAACTATTTAATAATTATATATTCGATTCCGTAGAAGCTCAATTTAAGAATTTACAGTATATAACACCCATTTTCATTGGGAAGAGAGCTCATATACATAGGTTTATAGTAATCACACCCATCGTCCTACAGAGGGGTAAGCATAAACATCAGAACAACAAATCCCTACATTTCATATTCTGGCGAACCATTTCACTCAATCAATCATTCAATGGCGTTGCAAATTAGAGTGCAGCTGGCTCTTCAATGTCAATGTCGCAGTCAAGCTGTAACATCGTATCGTTTACGTATTAGCTACATCGCCAGTACATAAGTAGGGCATTCCGCAGTTCGTCTGAATAAATAACAACCTGCAGCAATCCAGTTAGCCGGGTAAACAAGATGGATAGTGCACAGCGGGAGGGAGTAACCGAAAACCAGCTTTGTACCTAAGGCTTAAAGTAGATTTTCGCACCGCATCCCCAAGGTGAGAGAACGCAAAGTGAATTTTCAAATTTGTCGCTTTATTCGATGTGATGACGTAGTGAAATCCTTATAGTTGAACCAAATCGAGACATAAAAAGCATTCAGAATATATTTGCATGCGGGAGTGAGATGGTTTTCATGAGATATTTCTGGGTCGAACCTTACTAAGTAAGCATGTAGCGACCTTTTTATTCTAGGTGGTTATGTATATGTGTATATTGTGGAATTTTCTCTTATATGTTCCTAAGAGATTGTCTCAATTTAAAACATTTAATTTGCCCCTTCATACTACTTAAATATTAACTATAAACAAAATAAATCCAATAAGTTATTTACACGGAGACTATTATGTATCGGTAACACAGTAAGATACACTAAGATGAAATTGACTAGAATATATTAGTTACAAAATTTAATATACTTCTAATAAATATCATAGTGCAATAGACTAGGTAGGTAAGAAACAAAATTACGTATTAATTACCATCATGACCTTTATTAATAATAACTGCACATGGGAATGTTTTGTTCTGAAATCAGTTCCTCTAACTACACTTATATCCCTAGCAGTCTCAATAAAAGCTGAAAGGTAGCTGGTTAGATTCAATTCAGGTCCTAGTCTAGTACGTGACAGGCAGTTTATTAAAAGCTATTCTAGGAAACAGCCATAGACAGTTAGTGTTAATAGAAATTAAATTGTAGTTTGAAATGAACAAAGCGATATATTCGTAGCATCCGTAGTATTCACTGTAACTGCGAAAAACCTATTCGTAGCAAATGAATATATTGAACAAAAAGCAGTTACTTAAATCAAATGTATTAAGAATGAAACATATGTAATTATGAAAAATATTGACAGTTAAATATATTTATATAAACGATAAAGTTCAAAATATTTATGTCAAAATAGTGTACACTAAATAATTATAATATAAAACATGAAAGATAAATAAAATATATTGTACTTGTATAAACGATTAAAACGACCATAGTCCCTTGCAGGGTAGTCAGATGTAGCAATTTTGGAGTTAGTTATTTCTATGGCTAACTCGAATCAACGTTTTAATCAGATAGTTATAATATTATTTATTAATATGATTGTATTAAACATACAATATTGTATAAGAAATTAGACGTTAGAATAGAAATATTACGTTATGGATCACTATGACTCAAATTTATACCAATATTTGTATATTTATCTTGTCTTAGAAGTAACTGTAAAATATTATTGCAACTCTGAAATGCAACTATTGATATAGTTATTCAATCCAAATGTTACTCAAATTACCTAAGCAAAATTTTCATAATCTAATTACGTAAATGTAGTTCAAAAATAACGTATAAATATGCCTCCGAAGCAATATGGTTGAATATGGCTACTTTGAATAAAACATTACTTTACACTTAATGCAATATTTCGGTTGGGCGGAAATTATACTGTAGCCAAACTATCAGCATAACCTAACTAACATAACATGAACTATGAATAGTACAAAATTCCATACTCGGCATGGGTCAATAATTTCTGGAACGGTTCATTGGATATGCTTCTGGCTTGTAAAAGAATGTTGACTATTAGAAAGAGGTAGTTTAAGAAAACGCGTTTGAATAACAACTTTATTCCGTTGGAAATAAGGTTGTTGCAAGCATATGTTTATGTTCACAGGTGTTTTCTTTGCGTCTTGGTATACAGGCTGGTTTTAAATATCTAATGTATTCATCTACAAATACGTAATATAAAAGGAAATAAAATAAGTAATAATACATTAACGACCAATTTACTATAAATTACATTACGATTAATTTAATAATAAAGATTTTTTAATACATGAATAAACACAAAAGGATTACGGTCATACAAATGAACCAAAAAAGATACTACAATTTTCTAACGCTTTATATACGTATAGCATACTTACTATGTTAGTAACAATCTGAACAACATGCCAAATGTGAAGTTTTTTCAACATAATTCCATTTTGACAAACCCTTAACAATAAGCGAGACAAAAATGTAATACCGAAACTGTTAAAAGCAAAGGCTGTAACCGTTGCACCCCGTATGTTGAAACCGTGAAGTTTTTCCCAATAAATAATGCAATAGGGCAGGCGCCCTACTTTTCTGCCCAACACTTAAAGGGTTCATTTTTACACGGAACTGAAGTTTTCCACTACATGTTAACCTGCTCCGAATTTATTTTATGAGCAATCTATAAATATTTTTAGTAGGTAAAAACTTGAAGTAAAGTAGTTTTGACCCAAACTGGTGGTAAATAGCGACATAGTTTACCTTTTACATTGAGTACTGAGTGGTCAACACGTAGGTTCAAAGTTGCCATAGAAATACTACCCCGTGATTGTGAAGTAGGAAACCTGAACCTCTGTCTACCCCGGAATGGTTAATGGTCGTTCATTAACGCGATAGACTTGAGGGATTTATGAGTACAAATAAGAAATATATTAACAAAATGTCATAGGGCGTCCAGCCTAGCTAGCATGAATTTATCACCTGTATCGCCGCTGTCGCTATCGCTTTAGCGTTTATATCACCCCAGCGAGCACGAACTTATCGCGCGATAAAAAACGTAGCAGTGTGATGAAACCCGTAGCAGTGATAGATTTTCTAAAAGACAAAACAGATTAACAAAGTATGCATGTCAACTAATGTCAAACGTCTGTCATTTTTACTGAGTCTGTCGTTTTAAAATCAGCTGATCCAAAGAAAGGCGGCCATCTTTGGCTCATATCACGGGTATCGCCAGCTATCGCCTAGCTTTTGCTAGGTGACAAATAAAACAGTGATATAGAATGTTTATGCTCACCCTTCCATACAATTATATCGTTATATCACCCGGCTACGGGTTCTTCTCACTGCTATCGCCTTACTATCACAAGTGACAAAGTTCATGCTTAAGGGAGTGTTAAAATGATATAAACCCGGTGATAGAGTCTCTATCGCGGTGATAGAGCAATTCATGCTAGCCCAGCAGAATTCCTGTAATATTAATAAACTTTGTTTAACACAAGTCTCGTATGATATTAAGTATTTACATATATGGAGCTCTTCTTGTTAAAAGATCTATTTAATTGAAGTACTGAAAGTCTTGGTAATGTTTTATAATTGAACCATATACTTCACTTTCAAATATAAAGATTATAATAATAAGAAATTATTAAAAAAATTGAATACTTAAACTGTGATTATATGTTCTTAAAAATACTTCCCTTTATAGAATTCAGAATACCTCAGCAGTCGAACGTTAGCAAATTGATTACGTATTCGAACCCTGCATTCCAATTCAGCACATATTTAGCTCCATTCATAGAAAAGCGTACCTTTACTTTTCCTGAAGCAAAAAGCGACTTTTCTTAGAAAACGAACGGGAAACGAACTGTGAGCAATTCATTCTCGCATTCCAAATACAATTTTCAAAATACATTGTCACCCCACACGTTTTCGTGACAGCACTGCTGCAAATCTACAATTCTATGCGGGCGCTCTCCATGCAAAAATGTTCCTTACGAGCCACACAATAGAGGCGATGAACGCAGAGCTAAGTTGGTGTTGCGAATGTGCAAGTGTGAATGGCAGCTGTAATGATACATTTTGGCTTCGATGCGTTCACACAGCGATTTATAAGCATAGGGTGAATACGATTTCGGTGAGAGCTGGTTATTAATTGGTAGGTGTGGACGAGTGGACTTGAGCGGCGGTCCTTGTTAGGGACAAGTTTTGTCAAAGTCGTACATGTAAAAAATTTACACTATTCAGCTATACAATCTGGTAACACTTTTTTGAGAACTGATGAAATAGTCAAAATATTAGGCGTTTACTCGATAAAATTACTCGTAAGAGAGGGTCGAGGTTCCACCTAAGGGTTTCCATAAATGTTTTCTGTTGGACCATCATAGATCAAAGGGTCGTCTTGAAGCATCTACAAGTGGAAAGGACAAGAAAGTTGTTCAATAGCTCTTGTTAGGGTGATGTTTGGTGGTGGAAATATTTACCAAGTAGATTAAATTGATATGAAACATAAGCATCAGGTATAACTACATACGACTTATGACTTCTTCCTCGCTAAGACTGTGGTATTGGTGGGAGAGGACGATTTTCCAGTATTAACATAATTTCGGTATCATGAATCTACGTTTGTATGTATCATCATGTTCATCAATACAACGATTTTGAATGTTCGACAATTTAGTCACTTCACACAGCGTGGTCCTAAGACTAAAAATATAACACAGACGCAAATGACTGAATGAAAAATAATAAAAAATGCGCGTACGAGAAAAGTTTATTCAGAAGACTGGATTTAAAATATTATTGTGCTCCAAAAAACCTTGATGACGAAAGCACTTGAGCTCCTATCCCAGGGCTGGTACAAAATCGCCCCCTAAAAACGGAATTTCATCAATAAGGTCCCAACAAAGGCCCATTGTAAGCACTGCGTCGTCCTCCGCGGCACAAAGGAAGTTGTCAACAAAAATACGAAAGCCGTCTGCCTGTGGGCTCAGATAAGAACCTGCCATCTATCGGCTCGTAATGATATTGCTCGTGCTTCGTTATATCAAATTGCTTGCGTAGGTTGTTGTAGTATTTCTAAACGTTGGAGGGCATGTTGAAAAGTCTAATCGGTTTATGGACGTGCGTACTAGCTGTCAGGGTAGGTGGATAGGGTGCAATGCCGTGGAACTTAGAAGCTATACTTAAAGTATACTCGTACAATTCTAGAATGTACTAAAAGACAAGTAGTTATTTTTTATCAGAATTGGGCAAGCCTACACGACAATAATATTAGGATTGTGCAAATTTATAATTATCTTTTTTAATAATACATCTACCATTTCGGGTACTGTTGAACGAAACCATATGCTGAAACATTTTAATATACTTCAATTCCTATTTGGCAGGTTTTATGTACGTAAAATGCATAAATCTTGCTAATATACCGTATTGTTGGAATAATAAAATGAGCAGTAAACAGAAGGTGCTCCAAAAATCAGACCCATTGTACTTTACGACTCTCCACAAAGCGTAAGAAGCAAAACTTTGCAAATTTCAGCCAGCATTTGTTTAAAATAGACGACGCTTTGTTCATACCAATACTCATATCTCTACAAGAAGAGGGAACTGGAGAGCGCCACTTCACATTCATTACAACAATATTTCTTGATCTCTACTTTGGTACTAAACTAACACAGTGATAGCTCAAGATATTTTGGTTCTGAGACGCTTGAGGCGCCGTCTGCGAACTCTCAAATGTATTGTAGGCCGTAAGAAACTTTTCTTCTTAACTCCCCTAGCGAACAGAAAAACCTCAGTATAAGACATCCTCTAGTAAATAACGCGGTAGAGCAAGCAATTTGCCCTCCTATATCCTAAGTGTTAGGAGTCGATTTAGTGTGTACGAGTGGAGATAAAAATGCGAAGCCTATAACGTAAAATCTTGTTCTTTTTTCCTTGTATTTCGCAGTTTTTTCTCGAAACATTTTTGTCAACGGGTATATTAATCGTCGGTTTTAGCGCAAAAACTTCTTAGTTCACCAATTTTTGTGCTTTTTGCTGCCTTTCATATATAAAAGAATTACAGCTTTGTAGCTTCTAACTTATATTTTTATTTATTGATTTTGAATAATTGTTAGCTTCTTATATAATTCAAAATAGTGACAGAGAGGCTTTGTTCTCATAAGTTTAAATGTTTAAAAGCACTTTATTATAAAGAATGAGAAAAAATGCTACTAGCTAAACCACAGAGTCAACTTACCGACCTGAATAATCTGCGCTCATTCTTAGCAAGCAACGCAAACAGCACGTCTCAACTCAAGACATAAATGACGGCGTCCAATGAAAACGTTTAAAGCTAGCAAATGGAAAACTAACTATATAAACAGAGACTTTAGCAAACTCATAGCAGGTCATTTATACGGGACAATTGCAAGCGATACTACACAACAACGCGGATAGACTGAAAGAGAACGTAGTCCCTCCTAATAGAGTCGACAATGGCCTGACGCCCAGTGTTGCTGCTGAGAAAATCAGATAAAAATGCAATAAAACGGAACGAAGGAATGAAAAAGGAGGTTTTCAGTAAAATGCAGGAATTAGAGAAAATTGATTGCTATTTGACTAAGTTATGAAGCGTTTAGAATGTTTGCGATCTTTAACTAGAGAACGTCAACAGTTAAGTTATTACGAGGGTACTCTATAAAGACAAGGTAACGACAACATAGAGTTAAATATTTAGCATTGATATACGTTTTCGTTCTTTTACATTAACGTTTATTTAATTTTGAGTAGGTATGTAAACGACGGGACTAGACATGGCAAGTTTGAAACAAATGAGACTCAATCTGTCCTAATGTCAATACAAAATAAAACACAACGCATTCTAAATAAGTTTAAAATAGAATGCAACAATCGCTTCACAGAACAATGAAGACCCAGCAGATCCCAAGTTACTAATGCTGAAGATTTTCTGGCACATGTAACTCGTGCCGACGTCGGGCGCTTTCATTTAACTTTGAAAATTGCTAAGACGCTCCTCCTAGGCGCAAATTGTACGTGCGACAATCTGTAATAGCTTTCCGAAGGTGAAATATCTTTCTAGACTAAATCTCGCTGGAAAAATAACGCGGATATTGTCTCCCATAGAAGCGAAGTCTTTGTGTTGCCTAAATTGATTTGTTGCGAGAAGGGCTTCTTATTTCCCGCGATAGTTTGCTTTTATTGCTTTTTAAATTTGATTCCGGTTTTTTGTGGCTAATGCAGCTTACTTTTGTGATACATGTTATTAGAATATTTGGCGATTTATACTTTATTGAAATCAAAATAAACACACAAAAATAATAAGTAGTTATCGTCGTATCAGTAAGTAAGATATATACTTGTGGCATAACGGCAAAATGTCCGTTGCCAATAAAATATAATAAGACAGGATTCTCCTGTCAGAAAAAAAACAACTAATAAATTCGTTTTTCCACCGTAATTTCGCAGCCTCATTTTACTTTTTTAGATTATTGAATGTTTTATTGTCTAAATAACATAACAACAGAATAATTTGGACAGTGACTTTTGGTTGAAGTGAAGCAAAATATAGGTTTTTTATATTTAAAATTTTGCAACCATTTCTAAACTTTAATAAAGTAACAAAATTTAGCAACCAGCTTTAATAAATTACAATTTCACACCCCATCGCTGCGAATAACAATAAACCAATCCCCGAAAATGTCTGACAGCTATTTCCATGAAAAAGAAAACACAATTCTTTTATCAGCCTTTGAGGTTGTAATCCTTCTAAACCAACCTCTTTGGTACAGAAAATGGCGACTTTGCAGATTAATAATCCCGTGCTTTCAGTGTCAAAGCTACACGGCCGACGGATTTACATAAAAAGAAACTTTCCGTCTATCGAATTATGATTCAATTAGTATTAAGATTCTGTGAAAAGGACCCTAACTTATTTGGGTTTTTCTCCGTCTTTTGGGAGAATCCAATAAACGGATGAGCAAGGAGGTGGAATATTGTGATTTGGAAAAAAACTTGTGTACTTATATATATAATAGAAAGCTATTAAATTTTTTCTCGTGTCCATTGCTTAATTAATAATAACTCTTTCTTTTTATACACCTAGACTTTTATTTGCCAATTTTTTCTCTCTCGTTATGTATTGTTGTTAAAAATGTAAAAACATTTTTTGTAAAATCTATTAAACCGTAAATGTTTCCATGATACAGCCTGTGAGCGCGTTTCCTTCTCAAACGTGATCAAACCAATAATAAAAATAAGTATGTTCACCGCCTGTAGATATGATCATTACCAAAAGAAACGTACCGTGAAAATAATAAAGGAAATTATGGAGCTTCTTTGAACCTACTTTATTGCCCCGTCCTTCGGGAGCTTGTGAAGTTGGTGTTATTCGTCTTAAGGATTAAGAAAACGTTTTGAAGGGGATCCCCGCTTCTGCGTCTGTTCTGATTGATGTGTGCCCTTAACGTTAATTCCGCAATTTCAGGCAAAATGTAAGTGCTGGCAACACCGTCGCGAAACGTCAGCGTTAATGAGCACTCATTTTTTATTTTTTTAGACCGACAGCGCGCGTTGCACTGACGTAGTGTGGCCATATGTGAATATTTAAATTTGCTTTACCGACTTTGTGGCGTTTTTATAATTAAATTTTGTTCTTTTGAAACGCTCTCTCACCGCTCTTTGTGATACTTTCGTGTTTTAAGATGTTTGTTTGTGAATTGTTTCATTTTTAATTTTACACTTAAATCTGAAGTGCCATTTTGTTCACACAAAAGATACTTTACTATAAAAGTACTGGATTCGTATAAAATATGTAGAATTGGTATATTTTATTACTTTCACACCTAATTTAGATATTAGAGATATCACAATAATTCTCATAATGAGCATTTCTAACACCCAACTAAAAAGCAACAACTATAACACCAAAAATTCACCTCAACCCGATACTTTTTGGAAACATTGTTAAGCCCACACTTTCCTATCAAACAATCTAAATTGGCTTCTTTCAACAGGTGATAGTGTCACATAACAGTGGCCATACTATAAAAAACACTCGATGAGGCCTTTAAAAAGAATTTAGATTCGATATACGAAATTCCAGTGGCAGATACGATCGCTCTATGCCCATAAAATGACAGTGTGGGGTGTTACGCCGATGTTTGTGATAAGGGCCTGCTACACTGACGAATGGACACATTAGAGTATGTGTGATGAAGATAATAGACAATGTTAGTTTCTAATGTTATTTTTTAAATCAAATCGTAAACGATCCGAAAATACATATTTATCGTACAATAAAAATTGGTGAATATTATACCAAATAGACAATTTATTTAATTATATTGTTCAAGCAACAAAATGTTTCTTTAATATTAGTTGCCAAACAACTGTATATTAATGTCCTTAATATGAAAATGGGAAAGTTAACACTAGTGCCCACAACCGGTCTAAACCCAATTTAGGTTAGAAACTAAAACCGTAAAATAAACGGCCACCAAACCCGACACAATTTGACGACAAACTCAAAATATTTGCTCAGCAGACTCACAAAGGGCTCCGTAAGCAAACAAACAAGGAACAAATTAAATTACCTACAATACCAAAAGCTCCGAACTAAAGATTAAACCGCGAGTTGCAAAAACAAAACAAATTAACCCGAAACAAGAGTTGACCCTTGGAGTGACCAAAATTTACGTGGGCCCAAGGGTTCGACCAAGACCGCATAGACAAATGTCGCCTCGGACTACAAATAAAGGCTGTAGTTTCAATTTGGCCGAACTATGTTCCCGAGTCGTGTTTTACATGTGTATACTCGTTGACGTTGGGGCTAGAATTTGTAGTTCAATTTGTTTTGGAATTTTAATATGATATTCAGTCATTAAAAATGAATGCAAGTTTGTAATCTATATAGAAAAATAAGAGTGTGGTGTGTGTTTTTATACAAGTATTAATTAGACGTACAAAAATATATTAGACAATATAAATAAGCTGTTCAATTAGCAGTTAATTATTTCACCCAACACTCAAGACGATTAGCAAAACATACCACACATAAATACATACACATACATTCTCGTCATTTAATTCTTTTCGTCATGGACAGAATCTTCGAGATACGTAGACATCCCGTTGGACACTTATTTTTTGCATATTATGGATTGTGATGTCCTATGGAACAATGACGAAATTGCTAGCCCATAGCTCAATTCCATTCAATTTACCCATAATCACATCCTACGACATGTTAGATAAAACTGCAGCTAGTTAGCATTATTTTTACATAACAGAAATACAGTACTACATATTATATTGTGAAGGGGAGCTTAGAAATGTTTGCTATGAAACTGTTGCTCTAGTTTAGGAACAGTCGAACGAATTCTGTCCAATGATAAATCTCTCGGTTCTCGTGTGTTATGTTACCTTGTTTTCTGTTTGTGTTCGTTCGCTAACAATAGTACGTTTACATTACAAAGATATATTCTGTATATTGTTTACGTCGCAATGAGTGGTTAGTTATAACATAAAATATAATCGGTGACTAAAATAAACTTCATAATTATGAGAATAGACACTCAAGTCTCTGATTACCCCACCAAAAGGGAGTGTGTATACAAAACTCGTGCAGTGAATATATATGTATGTTGCTAAAAAAAAACACATATAAGTCGTAATCATGTTTACAAAGTATGGTTTCAACAAATATTTGACACCGTTTACCTAAACGCTCCTGAGTCAAACTTTACCTACCGTGACCATTCATACTTAACTTTCTAATAAAGCAAGTCTGCGTTCACAAAAGATATCTGAAGGCGCACTAAAACTACAATGCAATTTTATATCGTCAGCAACTGTAAGGGCCAATAAAACCGATATATTTAAGCCGGGTCGATACCGAGGCGATTTTAAAACGAAAATTGGAAAGCGCCAACAGGGAATCCCGTTTTAATTTCCCACCAGTTAGATTTCTATAAGCTATAGAGCGCATTGAATGTAATTAAATCTGGCCACACTGAGAATGGCGTTCCTCGGTCGGACTCTAATGAAAAACTTACATCGCAGCGCCAACACGCTAGAGGGATTATTGGAATGTAACGAGTTTAATTTCGGTTAGGTTGGCTGCTTGATTTTACTACTAAATGTATAATTAAGTTGACTATGATGGTCAAATTAATATAAACTGTTCTATTCATGTCCAATATACATTTTGTCATAGGTGTTAAAAGTTGGAAAACGTAACGTTCTGTTATTGGTGTTAAAAGTTGGGAAAACTAAAATTTTTATGTTATAATATGATTAGCTGTAGTAATTATGAGTGTCATAAGACGCACTGTTTAAAATATTATCACTTGTTTAATACCAACAAAAAGATTTCTATCCATCGATTGTTTCCGTATGAATTTGAAATTTTCACTTCTAAATACCAGTCTAAAATAATCAATGCAACTACACCGCAAAGTACAGCTAGCAAACATTTCTGTATATTGCGGCAACAAATAGAAATTTCATTTAACACATAACCTGCCGATCGGCGTTCAGCTATCCTATCGCTCAGCTTAATGCGATTCTGGCTCAATCACATGCCTCATTTTGCATTCCCGTGGGAGATGTGCATTTCTGCTGACGGTTCGGGCCATCTCGGCTTTGCTTACAGCTTTGGAGCGCAATAGACCTGACATATCTATGGTTTGTATAGGTATATTGTGAGTCTAAATGCAATCGGTTTTAGTCAATACGTGTACAGGTGTAGGGGTTTTCGTTGACTTAACGTATACGTAGGAGATAAGTGTACTTTTATATCTCTAGGTGTATGCTATTTAGTTTTATTTGAATTTTTTTGATATATTAATAGAAATCACATGTAATCATCATAGTTCCAAGTCATATAAATATGGAGTAAAGCAAACTTATATTTGACTTTATATTCATAAAGCACACTGCAAAATAAGATACTTACGTACTAGTCTAATACTAGTCTAGTCTTATCCATTGTAAATACATTTCCAAACAACGAAATACACAGCTGATTCCCAAAAACAAAAGCCCATCTAACCTTGTCCTTCAATTGTTACGAAATGTGCAACCAAACAGCGACCAGCCAATGACATTTCCCAGCATCTCAGTGGATGTTACAGCATCTTCCCTCATGAATGGGCTTCGGAACAATGGCAGCTCTTCGGGGCCCCGGCGACATTGTATGAATAATTGAATTACCCGCTCCAATTTCCTGGCAGTGCAGTTTCGTGTAAGCGACTTATTCCAAAGTTACTTATCCTGTTAACTGAATGCAAAAGTCACTTTGCATGTTGCATTAATAAGCTTGGTCCTTGGTTCTTTTGCAGAAGCTCAGTGATCAAGGAGTTAGTGGATTGATTTGTATTGGCTTAAATTATGGGTTGGTTGCTTGTCGAAATAAGATTATAATGGAGAAAGCTTTTTTAAATAAGAAAACAATATCCTTCCTATTCGATTATTATTCTTGCAGTCTTCAATGAAATGAAAATATCTTTATGTAGTTCTGTTAGCAATTAAATATTAACATTTTTAATCAAACAGTAAATATGTACGCTTTTGGTTCCCTTTGATAAACTACACGTTAAATTTTGCCTCCAATTCTCACAAACGCTTTAATATTATTTAATTTCAGCTTAGTTAAGTTTGGGCAAAGATCGAAAAGCTTTCAGCCTAGTCTTTTAATTCGATTACCTAATTACTCTTGGTAAGCAGCTTAATGTTGAGATTATGAATGAGGGTTTCTCCGGGAGGGAAGGTGCGACAGCCTCCGGCGGGATTCTCACCGGTGCTCTAAATTTTATTACAATACATCTTTTAGTACCTCATTAAGGTTTCTTAGCTTAGCCTTGTAAGTTCTTCGTTAACTTGTTTTTATTAAAATAACCGAGAGAATCTTTAGAATTTTTACTAGTATTTTCGTATTATTGAACAAATAAACTTTATATTGAATTTTACTGAATTTTAAAATACCGAGGACAATGGATTGCTGTTGAAGCGAAAGTGGTTAGCCCCCGAAGAAAATGAGGTAGATTTGATAGATCCATGATTTCTGTAATATTTTACAAGTAAACGATGCAAAGCAAATCTAATATTCTTTCTAACTAAAAGCTCGTTCTTGAAAAAGTTCCATGTTAATTTTGTAATTTTTGATATCAAGTGATCTGCAAACCATATTATTCAACTCTTCCTAAATTCTATCTTCAAGTATTCAAACACAACGTTTATATCATACACGCGTATACATTCTCATCCTTTAAACCCTTTCGGGGTGGACAAAACCTTAGCAGAACGATAACATCGGGGTTGTGATATCGTATGAAACATTGGTGACAGATTGCTAGCCCATCGCCCAATATATTCCATTTACCCCTAGTCCCTTCGTCTCCTATAACAGCCATGAAAAACGGCAGCTAGCTACCATTCTTTTCACGTCTCAAGGACATAACATAAACGCAACAAACACTTAGTGAGTAAGCGCCGAAGAAAAACCTTAAACACGTACGCGGCACGCACATCGGGATCTCGGATGCAAAAGCGAGCAAATACACTCAGAGCAAATGGGATAGGCGTGTAGCGATAAACTTACAAGTGTGGAGGGAAACAGCTGGAATCTAGGTAGGTATTAGGTCTACTCTTGTTTATATAGATTTATCTTAGATTCTTATTTTGTATCTATATTTTTGTTGTTGGTCAAAGAAAAGTTCGTGAAGGAAGTTATGTGTCATTCTAAGGGAAATAATAGTGCTTTGAAATGTAGTACATGTTAGAGTTTCTGTACTGATTGTGTTATTAAGTTAATAAGCATCTTAGTTGTAGCTTAAGCGAGTAAGGTGTCATAAACTTACAAGCAAAGTGCTGTTTGATACTGCGTTTAAATGTCGTTTATGTAAGTATGATATTCTCCTATAACCCACACCTTAAAACAAGTATTCCAATTTACTACATTAATACCCTACGTCCTTTACATTAAACTACAAAAAAAATATAACGCCATCTGTTCATCTGAAACCAGAACCTTTTCACAACTTAATTTTTATTAATTTACTTACACACAAAGTGAAGGCAAAGGTACATAAGCCATACAGCCAAATGTTAAGAAACATAAAACTATACAATAATAAAACTAACAAACAGACGGACAAGATTTCACTTCATACCCAACAATTATAGTTTTAAGAGATTCGCGATTTACACTCATGATTAATAACTAACGGGACTTATCGCGTATGTTTTTATATAATAAAGTTACGTTAAAGTCGGGTTAAATAAAGGTAACTTTATTATATAAAAACATACGCGATAAGTCCCGTTAGTTATTAATTCATACCTAACAGTTTGAGTTCCTTACCGTTATGCACAAGCAGAGTGGACTCCCTGGCGAGAGGCAGCTCGGAGTCCGTGAGGGTCCCGTCGGAGGCGTGCTCCGAGCTGGAGGGGGTGCGCGGGGCGGGACTGCGCCTGCGCCGACCAGCTGAGCTGGTGCAGCTGGAACCGCTGCTAGAGCCTTGCGGCTGCAGCCGGCCCAGACCTGGGGAGAAACGGGGGTAGGTTAGAAAAGAAGAATGGTATTGTTTTGTATGAAGAGGAGGATTAATTTTTTTTTTGGTTTATATGAAGTAATTTTACTACATTGTTGGTTTAATTGTGTAAGAATATTCAAGAACTTTGATGTATTACTTAACACATTATTTGTTTGATGTAGTACAGTATTCTATAATAATAATAATATATCATAATAGACTTCTAGACTGGTGTGGCAAAAAAATCGTATCCTATGTAATTTGTTTCAATCCTAGAAAACCCTTTTACTTGTTAATGTCGTTCAACAACTACATTTTTATACTGTGCGGGGCTTGGTATTGTTTATACCATATTTCATCCAAATCTCACTATAATTACCATCTTACATTAATATAAACGTAACTTATTTAAGTAGTCATGTTTTTTTTTTCATGAGACATTTCGCCTAAGCAACCCAGTAGGTCCAGCGTGCAGCCAAACGAAATCGGGTCACGCGAGAAAAAACAACAAAATGACTTGGAAAACGTCACAAAGCAATTTCTTGCGGTCGCTGCTCAAATTATCCTACTTTTACCCACTCCCATTGTATTGTGTGCTTAGGTACTAACCTTCTTGTACTTTTTATAATTAGTACACAACTATTGACATATATATTCTTAAAAACCTATAGTCTGGCTAACGAAAGTAGATACTGGATAATTTTGCAAACTTTTTATATGACAACACTAAAGTGTTCCTACCATCGGATATTTACCCTACAATTTGGGGTATTTTAAGTAGAAAGTACTTAGGAACAATACTACATAATTCCAAAAAGGCATTTTTAAAACAAACTCATTTTGAACGTTTTATAAAATGAGTTTTAAAAATTCGTACGTCTGCTAAAATTGTGTTAATCGAAAATAAGTTTCGTATGTACGTGTTGGATCATTTCAAAAGCTACAGTAAGCCTTACGTTGGTCTAATAAATAGCTTAAGTAATTAGGTACACTATATCTTAACTAATTAGGTAGGGAAAAACTTGGCAATTTTATTTTAAAATAAAATTAATTTGTATCTGTTTTCCGAAAAATTTGGTAAAATGAGAATTAGTGTATGGTATTCCTATTTCTGACACCGAAGTTGGCGTGTTGTTTATGTTTCTTTATGGTTGACATGCGTATAGTTAGGTTAGGTTACTACGGTCAAAAAGTCTTGATATTTTTTTTGTTTTAATTAAGTAAGTACATATTCGTTTAAGTTATTTTTTGTTTGTTCTTTTTGTTCCTTTAATACGTTACAATGGAGTGACGTATCTGTGTGATGTTTGGTATGGAGTTAATAAAGAGATAACAAGTTATATAAGCTACTTTTAATCACGTCATAACGCGGACAAAATTGGAAGCATCCACTAGTAAAATAAAAATAAGTATCAAAGTGAGTTGTTCCGCCTTTCCTTTTTATTTTAGGGTTGCAATGCTAATATATTTTAAATTTGCCGCGCTTTTTCAGTATCTACTTTCGTTAGCCAGACTATAGCAGCTTTATGATTTTAATTAATGCTAAATTTACGTTAGTTGGGATGTATAAATAATGCTTGCTTGCTGCTACGTGATTCAAAAGATCGAACTTAGAAATACTTAATGATATTATAAGCTGTAATCATAAGTCTAATGACAAAAAACAACTAATCCGTTTAGATATACTAATTCCCGCTACTTATACTTAAAATAAGCTTTTATCCTTCTATGTTGGGATTAATAAAAAGCAAGGAAGTACAGGATTAAAATATTTTTATGGATCAACAACATTTTGAAGATAAGCTCAATTTTATTACCCTTCCATAAGTGATTGGTTTGCGCTAGAAACTTTCATAAAACATTTCCGATATCGACTTTATTGGGTTCCGTTACAATTTATGGCCTTAGAGGATGTGAAGGAATTAATGCATGGATTTATTTAGGGGTTGGTTTACCTTAAATATACATAGTAAACATCCATTCATAACTATCGGGATGACTGATTGCTAGCTCATCGTTCAATGAAATCTGTGTAATCCTAGTTTCTTAGTCATCTTCTACGCTATAATTACGTGAACTTGGAGTTATTGTATTATCATAATGCATTTATTATTTAGTATTCAATATTGTTTAAAGATCGCATTGTTTTCTGTTTGAATGCCCCAATAAAAATTGTACTGATCTTCGATAATAAAAATTTGGAATTACACATTAAATGCAGGTGGCTACATCGAAGTATTTCAGGAGAAACGGGAACTTTTTGATTGTTGCGAGGTCAAAGTTTTTATTCGTTAATAAATTAAGTATTCAATTATTACCCTAAGCGTTCCGCTATTTACATACTGTATATTTATCTTTATACTTTATTAGATTTCGAACTCATTTTCACAGTCACATAATGTAATGCTATTTGAAAATAAAATAAATTCAGTAATAGAGTCTGAAATTGTAAAAACGTACCAAAAAGTATAAAACAAATCCAATCCAACACAGATGTCGCCACAGTTATAATTGAAAGTTATATTGAACTTCTCACGGTAAACTCTTGAACTTGATAGTAACCAATACTATAATTAGATCGTTACCTGCTAAGCAAAAGACTGACCTTATTAGAGACCTAATCTAGACTATTATAATTATAAACTAAATTCTGCTGTGCGGGGGCGTCATTTAAAAAACGTAATATGTGTAATTACCCGCCTGTTTCCTTTGCAGAAGCGATAACAACCGCTGATAACAACAACAACAGGACATCCGTCAATGATAAAAGCGCTAGGACATTGGACATAACTGCACAACAGAAGAACGCAATAGAACATTCCGAAATGGACTAACAAAACATAGATCGCAAAGAATGATAATGATAATAAGAATAGAACTAACAACACACCACAAGCAAACACATCCAACCTAATAAGACAAGTAAGTCAACAGCAAACAGAGGGCAATATTAGGCTCATAAATATACAGCGAGCAGTAGTTTAGATTGCTTACGCAACAGAATCACGTCGACTCCGTTTCTCCCCAACGTCACCGGCTGAGGAAAGTATTCCCGAAAAACATTTCAACAAAACAACGTAAAACCCGCTTTCCGCACGTATTGTTGGCTGTTCGTTACACTGAATAAAGAAACTACAATTTGAATCGCAAAGCCTCATAAACGAACCGGTAAACCCCAAGCCCCGGCGGGACCATCCCCACGCGGAAGCATACGTCACCTCGCAAAAATTCCCTCCCTCGGCAAGGCAATCTGACGACCTCTCTTATGTAAATCAATAGAGAGGCATAACTAACTGCCGTGATATATATTCTACACACGACCGGCGGCGTTAAGGAAAACGCTGAAATTTGTCACATGAGCGATGGTGCACCTACGTGTTTCGTTGTCCAAATCCAGAGCTTAATCCAGTCGCGAGCAGTTGAAACACACCTTTATTCGACTCGGGAGAGAGGCTTAAATCCTGTAATACAACCTTCGTTAAATTCATATTTCATATCAGATACATGTTCCATTATTATGCGAATTTTAATCTTAGCCGCGTCTCCGTAGGGGCGCGTATCGCGTGGCTGCCAGGTGCCAGATTCGGACAGGAGCCGTCCGTAGGCGGTGCGACTGTATGATTCCGTGCCAGCAAAAGTAAAGAAGGTTGACAAATAGGTCGGGCGTGCCTATGTTCAGTTTTATTAAAATTAAAACGGAATTCTTGAGATGACGTTAATAAAAGCGGTAAGGTCTGAAATCGCTCGCGAATCCGCGATTTACAACGGATACACTGGGGGATGAGCGGTACATTTTTATTATCATCGCTCCACTTTATTGCGCGCCGAGCTCTAGCATTAGAAATGATTTCCGGATTGCGGTTGCATAAGCAAACCTTGGCGAATTTATGGGAAGTCGAATGGAACGGAAGCCAAGTCAAGGCAGATATTGGGACGAACTATAAATCTTTCGGTTTTCAACCAAACTGGCATCACGGCAGCATGGGGAAAACGGCGTCTTCCGTCGTAATTCACTAGTCGACGAACAATGTCAACGGCAATTTATTCTGTATGGAGTTGTCAAACGCTGACGGTTAAGATTCGGAAAAATAAATAACAGAGAACGGAGGCACCGCGGAATCTATGATGTTGGTCACGTCGACGGGAGACGCTGACTACAGACTACATCGGCAGAATTACATTTGCTCAAATATGTATGTGAACAATCACTTGTCATTCAATGTACTAAGCGGCATTATTCAGTTATTGTGTTTAGGTTAATAATTTGGCGTTTAGTATGCGTACAATGTTATTTAAAGTATGGTTAATGACAAGGTTAGTCACTATATTTACGAGTATTTTTGCATTCACCAGATAAGAAAATGATTTCAGTTAAAAAAATCACATAACACACATTAAAGGATTTATACAAATCCATTACGTCCTTATAAGGATTCGTAAATCCCCAACATAAACAGTTCCATCCAATTCCAAAGCAAACTGATTACACGTATTGTCGTACAAAAAATACTTTAGGAAGCCGGAATTGGATTTGAATTACTCCCATTCACTGGAAAAGTATTTCACCATTTTATTTCATATCTCGGCGTTTGTACACTCTCGAGAGGCATAAATTCAATCGGCAGAAGTAACAATTGGCATTCAGATGGGGTTCAGACAGTTGTCACTAGCTTATGAATCGGGTTTAGCCAATTTGCCAAACTACATAAATCTTGTCGGATAGTGTCAAATAAATTTCGTCGGGCAAGCGGCAACTTCCAGAAAATTATTTTGGAACAATCCTATTGTTTTATAGCGGATGGGACCACTTTGATATATGAATTGTTTCGCCTGTTTCCTTAAACTAGCTAGTTAATCAAGATCAGACGGAGCCATAAAACTATGTGCTGACATAATCAGAGCTACTCCCTTAGGTGCGATCAGCGCAAAACGAAATCCGAACAATCATCCCGATGATTCTAGTGCTCCGAAAATCTGGGGAGAGCGTGTTTGTTTTTGATTTTTGTCTAACGAGACAATGGGGAAATGATGAGCAGTGTGCAGAAAGCCTTTGGGACTTCACCCCAATCGGCGCCACCCTTTCGCGGAGGGGTCAACGGAGTTTTAACCTTGTCCAGTCGGGATAAAGTCCAGTTTCTTTTGTTCCGCAGGGGCCAGTTGGGTTGTTTAAGTTGTGGAATGGCTACATATGGCGTCAAACGGTCTGCGTGGAGTGACGGTATGCCACTCTTGGGAGGCAGATTGGCCTCTGTGCCTCACCAGGGGTTGGACACTCGTTCCTTGACATTTTGAATTGAGAGGTGGGATTTTAGAACGACGGCGCTAGCCATTCAAATGACATTTCGTTTGTTGCCCTTCGGTTTCATCTGCCATTAGTATTGATTGTTGGTTTATGTTGTGCTTGTTGTTGTCTTTAGCAGTTAGAAATTTAACTTCTATTGGTTAAGTTTAAATATGTCATATTTCCGATAATTTTATAGATGCTTAATCAAAGTAATTAATTGACATTATAAATCTAAAGTAACTTTATGTTCATAAATCTCTTTAGAAGATATTTGATCCCTAATAATAGTATTTACGAAAGATATATGTATATTAATTTAAATTATGATCCTTTGATAATAACGTAGAAATTTTCTAAGAAATTCCAAATTTATCATTCATAGAAGTGAAAGAAATTTCCCAAAATAATAATTACAAATGCCAATGCTATAATGAGCAGAGACAAGTAAATAACAGAGTCGCAATACGATACTAAATTAAATTATATTCAAAGAGCCTGCAAACAGAAGTTTGATCACCTTAAAGCCTCTAATTAGATGCCGCGGTAGTTTGAATTAGTAACGACAAACACAAACAACTAAATAAGGTGAATAACCACAAATCTCTACAAACGGAAATATGATTCCTTACCAACGCGATAATGGGAGAAATCTGAACTCTACTAAGTATAGGGGACTTTATTTTAATGTTTTACACATTGTAAAATAAATTATAACAGTTAGGAACTGTCATTGGATGCGACAAACTGCTTTTTTTAGAATAGTAAGGACAGTTTAATCGTATCGGGCAGTAGGTTGGCTGATCATATTAATGTTCCTAAACTGCTTTTTTTAGAATAGTAAGGACAGTTTAATCGTATCGGGCAGTAGGTTGGCTGATCATATTAATGTTCCCTTCTTAAACTTGCTCTAAATGATAAGTTAGATATGAAGCACCAACTTTTTGGATGAATGGACTAACTTAATGAATTTATAGAGGTGTCTCTTTAAATATGTATGCCATGATACTTAAGATTTCCAGTGATTGTTGTTTGTTTTATGTGACCACAAATTCAGAGAAATTATATAAAAATACTAGTACCTTTCATTTACGTCTACACATATCTACTCATTTTATACCAAACTCATTCTACTAAGCTACAATATATCCTAAAGTCCGAACACTGGATGGAAACAAGTTAAAGTAAGGAAGGACGCCATTCATAAAACTCGAACAATAGGTGTCGCTAGTGTACCGCGCTGTCAAGGATCCCGATAAGCAGAGAACAAAAGATAGTTACTCCGCCATTGGAAGAAATACTACCGAACTCGCTTCTAAGCAAGCTCACACTATATTTACGTTGTGAAAGATTACCTATCGCCTTTTGTTTGGAAGGATTTTCAATATACAAACACAGGTATAATTAGCTAATGCTTGGTTATTGCTAAAATCTTTTATATACATATAAATGTATATTTCAAATATGACTCAAATGTTTTCGATCGTATATTATTATTTTTTCTAATCCTTTCTCAGCCTGAACATTCTTTACGCGCTTAAATGTATTGGTACAATTCACCTCCCATTTCACGTCTTTTAATCCCTTTCGGGTTGGACAAAACCTTGAAACATAAAAACTTCTTGGTCATTTATTAGCACGTATATTAGGATTTTGATGTCATATGCAATATTCGTAGGTAACCTATCACCTAATAGATTCCATATACCTTTAATCCCTTAGTGGCCTCTTACGACATGCCGGTTAGAACGGCAGCTAGTTGGTATTCTTTGTAAGACAACAGTAGTACAGGACTCCATTTTCTTTTTAACTTTTCTTCTCTTATATATGAGTTCAGCAACTTAACCTACATTAAAACCATTGCAAATATATCACCATTTCCACCTGCTTCAAAAACAACCGTTTGCATTCGATAGAATATGATTTATTAAAGCAGCGGCGTATCGATCGCGCCCATTTCATACAACAGAATAGTTCGCGTATGTAAGGGAAGATCGACGTATGTAGGTCGTGGAGACTTGGGAACATGCTTCTGCAATTATGCATCTGCTTGCGAATATGGAAGGCTGTGTTGGTTTAGGATTTGAATTTTGTAACTAGCTGCCTGAAAAGGTAAATAGGATATCTGACACGGTTTACTGCTTGTTAAGATCTCCATAGAGGTACCCGAAACAAGTACTTTGATACTATTTGGTCTTTATCGACGTTGACCAGGTGAGTAGAGCAGTAGAGATTGACTTAGGTATTTTATATTGACTGGAAATCATATCATTGTTTCCGACAACTAGCTTAAAGAAACAAAAGTATCTGTAGATTTTCTTATGTAGTTAATTTCTTCAAGCTATAGTCACTCAGTCAGTCAGTAGTTATATCAAAAGCACTAATAATGTATCTATACACTTTTTTGCTCTACGAATGCATTCCAATATGTTTCAAAGTAAGCAGAAGTTGCACATGACACATAGCATTCGATATTTTAAGGTCCGCTTCCACTGTGCTGGGCCCTAAGTGAAATATTGACGGATTTGGGTCATCCGTCAAGACTTGCTGTTTGTTCAACGTTCAGAAATATGTTTGCAAACTCTTTGGCTGTCTGACTAAAACCGTGTGCCTAAGCGATTTCTAGTAGAACCTGATTGCTATTGGAATGTACTGACATATATGCGGGGATTAAACAAGAAAATCTTAAATGTATAGAATATAATAAGTAAAATGAAAAGATATTGTGTTTTCGAAAATACATCAATCTGAAGTCATATAAGGTAAATTGTAACGAAAATATATTTATAACTGCTTAACTAATGTGTTCCACCCATCTTGCTCGCTTTCATTCTAAATAAGTCTTAAACTTATAATTATGTCTACCATTTCAGCATTTGTTTTAATTCTAAATCGATATTAAAGTCACATTTATGTCTACCTTTTTCGGTTTCGCTAACATACATACATACACATCGCGCGTGATTCCCTGTAGAGGGATAGGCAGAGATCACAGTAACTCCCTGTCCGGATCCAGACAAACCACTTTCGTTTCATTGACGCTCATACACTTCCCCATACACACTCGGCGTTTATAGCTACTTCCAACGTTACTCTTTTTCAATATGGCGTCTATATTGTGAACATACATACATACAATAAGATAAGTACATTTAATACTAATGAGTACAATAATGGTCCTTTCATACAAATGAGTCGATAAAGTTTCCCGAAACTCAGAGTACCAGATGATTCAGAGTTGCGCAATGTCCGTACGCCTCGGAAGTACGAGTACATACTCGAACTCGTGTTGATTAAACTCACAATCACTCGTTTGATTTGCTTAACAGTGTCCTGGTCTTTTGTGGCCCCAGTTTTAATCATGCTTGATTGGTATCAAGAGTGGATGCTTTATAATGAAAATAAATGATGCTTTCAAACCATTTAAGATTCATTCACACTTTCATTCATGTTAATTGTACTCAATATGTTAAACATATTATGTGAATATACCTTATGGCAGATATACCCTTAAATTTACCTTTGAGGTACTTACAATTATGGCTATTGTGACATATCGACAAAATTCCAATTTAACCTAATAACTTTAATTGCATTTGTTATTCTCGTTACCATGGCAACATAGCCGAAATGTCAAAAACAGCGAAAGTTTATTATTGTTCAATGTTCCTGTGGCAATCTTTTGACATTTCTGGTTAAATAAGTAAAAAAACCAGCTTCAATGTTTCGATTCAACAAAGTTCCTTCAACACGAACTATTAAAAATCCCTAAATCTGTCACCATGAGGTCCCGGAGAAGCGACGTCGCCGGACCTCCCACTCAACCCCACACATGTAACCCATCATTATTTATTGGTGGAGACCGTTAATACATTATGTAGGCACTCCAATGATTAATTGACCCGATCTGACCGTACAATTGCTTCAATTATTTACCTCCGGCGAACGCTGCTTAATCGATTAATTCGTATGAGAACTATAAGTTTGGTATTTGTTCGAATTAATGAAATTTAATTCTATCATTGTCTGAGAACATAATTACGATGTGTGCTATAGTAAATAGTCAGGTTAATTTACGACGATGTGGTAGTTAGATGTTGAATTGATGAAAAATGCATACGTGTGTGACAGAAGAGTGTGCATAAAATAAAGGTTAACGGATGGCAGAGTTGAATTTTATCAAAGTCACCCTTCTTCCAGCTATCGATACATTAAATAAATAAAATAAAAACCTCTTTATTGACTTTAAATACACGTTAGCTTACATTTAAACAGCAGTGATACATTATTGCAATCATGTGCATTTAAACTTCAATGTGTAGGTGACTATCACTACAAGCTTTTTCATGTCTTCCGTCACCGCCCTCATACATACATATACCTATCGATCTATTATTCAACTCTTCATTTGCGATCTAGATGTTTAAATATTGTATATGAATGTTTATGACGAACACAGATAAAAATCCTGTTAACACGTATAACATAATCTTTTCCAGACCAAAAAGTACTAAATCACAATAATAACTAGACTGTTTCGCCGTTGATAAAAAGACACAAGCCCTTTCATGGCCTGTTCTGATTTAAGGTACAGCTAAGGACGTAACAAGGGCACTAAGGTCGGGTATTTAATAAATCAGGCCAACATGTCTCTTGGAACATCACTACATAGTATAAAACAAAGTCGCTTTCTCTGTCCCTATGTCCCTTTGTATGCTTAAATCTTTGAAACTACGCAACGGATTTTGATGCGGTTTTTTTTAATAGATAGAATGATTCAAGAGAAAGGTTTATATGTACAATAATATCCATTAAATAGTGGAGTAGGCTATATTTTTTATACCAGTGCAAAGCCGGAGCGGGTCACTAGTTGGAGATAAGAAAGAAAATGTCATACAACATGTGAAAAAGGAATCCAATTCAGTCTTTCAGGCGTATACGCTTTAAATACCATTATAAGAAGATATGTTGTGCGAATGAATGATAGCAGATTGACAAAAGGAATATATATGAGTGAAGTGGAAGAGCGGTTACGTAGGGGCTGACCCGATAAGAGATATAACAGTCAGATAGACGCTATATTGAAAAAAGGTGACGTTAGGAGTACCTATATCCGCCGATTGTGTATGAGAAGATGTATCAGTGTCAATGAAGGAGTCTGTCGGGATCGGGACTTGTCAGGATGGGGACAGATGGGCATCCGTAATTGCTGCCTACCCCTCTACAGGGAAACAGGCGTGATGTGTATGTATGTATTAGAAGATCTTTGGCTTTTCAAAACTCATGGTTTCATTATATACCCAATAAGGGACCTTCCAGGAGGTGTGATGATCTTAATCCACAGTTTTTGGCTGGTAAAAGTGAGATAAGTGATCAGTAACAAAATTGTACGATATTACTTAGATCACTCTTTCTGATGATGCCTAGAGTGATCGAAGACATACATACATACACATCACACCTGATTCCCTGTAGAGGGGTAGGCAGAGATCACGGATCCCCATCTGTACCCATTCTGACAAATTATACGTTTCATTGACACTTATACACCTTCTCATTCCACGGATTTAAGTACTTCTTTTCAATATGGATCAATATGATGAACAATTTTGAAGACTGTTGTGTCAACGGAACTATAGCCGCTGCATTAAGTTCGAATTACACTACAAGATAGATAAAAACAAATAAAATTTGCCAATTCAAATACGCGTCATAAATTGCACGGACAACAGGACGAAATTAATTAGGGTCGGCCCAATCTAGTTGGTAGTGAGACGCCGACCCTTAATTTCGTAGAGCCCAGAGCAATCACTTAAAGCGGGACTTGGCCAATAAAACAAGCTGCGCACCTAAATAATTTAACACTCCACTTGTCTCATTACATTCGGACACTACAGATGGAGCTACAGCTTCTTTTGGATGCAGCGCTGGTAGTAGGAGCCCTTTTATTTATATACGTAATGTAGGTTTGTTCTGATTGCATTTTGGATTGTTTGGTTTCTTACAACGGGACGTAAAAGGTAAATCTAATCGACTTTCTTCCTAGCATGTCGTAGTGATAATTAAAGGATTAGGCCTAAATGGAATCTTTAAGGTGGTAAAGGAATAATCTATCTCTTATTTTTCATATTAATGCTATCACAGATATGTGCATGGTACCAAAGAGGATTGTACACCCTGTAAAGATGAGTTAGACGTGAGTGTATATAAAATCTCTTTCACATTGTAGCTGGAAGCGATAAAAATATATTACCAAAGCTGGGTTGAAACATTGCTTCTATATTTAGTGCTCCCCGAAGAATGGTTTCATTAGACAAAATGGGATTGTTAGACAACCTAACTGCAGTTCCATTCATGGGTATTTTTATATCATATGTACTCACGACCATGATGCTATAAAGAGTAGACTTATACGAGGTTGTGTTCCGATTATAATTTAGGAGTATTAAATAGTTACATACGTACATAAGTAGTTAAATAGCCACCATTAGGTGCCAGGATAGTCACAAAAAGATTTCCTGTTGTTTACTTAACAAGATCAAAAAAGAAAATTGGATATATTTTTAAGTTCCAAAACAGCGAAATACGTAAGTACATATTATCCCTACCTTACTTACATTATGTTTATTTTAATGATTTTTCTAGATTATCGTTTAATATTAGACATAATACGTACAAAAAATACCTTCATCACTTAACAATATTTTTATTAACTTTTACGAATACAATTTCTTTTCTTTAGATACCTAAATTTCTCTACCCATCTTCACAAAGACCACATCTCCCAAAACGCCCTTTCCACTGTTTATTATTTTATTTACAAACCAAGTGGTCATTGGTGGTAATTCAGGGCCAGTGCATTGCTTTATAGTGGATTCGGAATTAGTCCGTTTGGAACCAAGTCACGCGGCCCAGCGCCGGATGGAATTTAGTTGCTACCGTGTTTATCAATGGACTAACGTGTTTTATAAGCCTTGGGGATTGTTTGTTTGTAGAGGTGTAGTGTAGGCAGGGCGAAATATGTTTGTGTTTATAGTTCGTTAACCAATGGTATTGTTCTATACACTATCGTTGATTATATTTTTAAATAGCTTCAGTTTTAATGGTGGAAGTTTTATGTAGTTTGTTTATAGGGTTATGTAATTGAGTAAGGCGACATTTGAACATTTTGGATCAATGGCAAAGATTTTAGTTTTAAGTTATTTTTAACAACTTTATCTACTGTTTCATTCATGGGTATATTTTTTTGTACAGAAACACGACTATAATATACGAGTATTTACGTACATTAGTATTGATTATTAAATCACGGGGTATTTGTACAATATTATATTAAATAGCAAGAATCACAAAAATTCAATAATTTATCTGACATACAAAAAAAAACAATAAAAACAAAAACAGATCACGTCTTAAAACAAAACACTAGCAGTGCACCAATGAATTCTTTTTTCAAATTAGGTCGAGTCTCGTGCATTACCAATCTAGAACAATAAATCATTGTTCAACAGAAAGTTGTACTAACGTAGGTGGTCCGATAAAGTATCGATGTCCGAATGTCTAAAAGGACGAGGATACTTATTTTCATGCAGCCCGTGAGCCGCTTTACTTTATGGGGCGGCCAATGGGAACATTCTTGACTGACATACACGATGCACAGAAAGGGTACACACAAGTGTGGTGTTCACAATATGATACGTTGTAGCTAGGTAAGCAGTAGTTATTTTTCAAGACTCGCGATTTATACTCATTTCATTAACTATATGCGACAGGGTCAAATCACGATAAATTAATATCAGGTTTGTAATAAAAAGGTATCTATATATTTATTTATTGTGATATGACCCGGTCTCATATAGTAAATGAAATGTAGTAGGCAGGTTAGTTTATTTCTGACAAAGGCTCACTAACTAACAAGTAGGGTGTTGAGTATATGGTAAAAAGAAAGATTAATATACAGCCGTGGTTATTAAGCCAATGATAATAAGCATAGAGAGTACTTCATTTAAATGTTGTATGAGCATTAAATAAATATGTAGTATAATAAAATGCTACATTTAAAATTGTACAAGTAACTTGTAAACAACTAATGTAGCGGAGGTGTTAAGTGAATTCCGAAAAGTACAGATAGCAGAACAAGTTCATAAAATGGAAATGAAGATTTCAAGCTGTCCATTTTATAGAGCACGTTATTAAAATAAAGAGTACGCGATTGTAAGGCAAGTAACAGAAAACAAGCAATAAATGCGAGACACTGGATCCTAAGTAGTTGACGCCTACGCAGAGCTCATTTTACACTGGTTCATTTTAATGGAATTCAATTTTCAAGTATCACAATCTTATTGCAGCATTGTATTCGTAGCGTAAATGAAATTTATATTTTGTGTCCATAAAACACATGTATATGATGTAACGTATAAGATATTATATATATTATTACATACACATACTATAATAATACAAAATATTTTGTGATCCGTAAAAATCACTTTTGTTTATCATAGTCACAATCTTTTAAATTGATCTACATGTTTATTTGTACTTCTAATAACAACATTTTCCAGTATATCATGCACAATGGTTTAATTATACCATTGAGTATTGTTTCTTAAAAAAAGACCATATTATTATGTAGTCATTATACCTCCTAATAAAAAGCATAGTCACATCAAAATACAGTCAACATGCTCCTCTATATAGTAGCTGTTGTTTTAATATTAGGGATTATAATATAACACATTCAGGCGCGTGTAAGAGCGGTAATATTTGTCCAGGTGCATCAACTCTACCACTGAATAGCTAGCAACATCAAAAGTGCGCCTTATCAAAACAACTAAGTCTTACGAAGTAATAAATTTAGAACAAAGTGTGTGCTGTGAGTGCAAGAACATTTGGTCACATTAAATTTTATCTTTATTCCTCAGCTTATCCAATTTAAAATAGGTCCACATGTCGGTTACTCGGAGGATTTCTAGAATAGCCTCCTTATAGTCTAGGCTATTTTGGAACCACTCACTTTCCTTGCTTATCGATTGATGTTACTTTTATTAGTTATTTTAAGTCGAGACGATATGGTACACGTTTTATGTTTTGTTTTATGTATCCTTTCTTATTTTTATGATGTTGTATTGTCGTCCCGTTTTCGGTCGTACCGTTTATTTAATACATTATAATACGTTGAGTTAAGTTGCCTTGTCGTTTATTATTCTTTGCCGTTGAACTTAGATGAACTTAAAATTTTAAATAATATAATACTCCTATAGGTACGGATGGAGGTTAAGTAAACTAAAATATTTAAAAAAGAATATCTTTCTTAAGTTACAAGTTGTAAAATAAACAGAGACCAAAATTTTATCCATTTAGACTTAGAATTACAAATTAAATTGGCGTATATTAATCTTGAATTCAGCAGCCTAATTACAGGTATTAGGGCAGCAACAGTAGCGCAATATTTAGAAGCGAACAATTACAATCAACTATTAATTGGCAATTACATAAAGTTCAAGCCAATTAGGAGAGGTGACCTTGCTCGGTATCAACTCGAGACGCCTCAAAATATTACCTAATCGCACGAAGCACATCTTCACGTCTCGGGCACTTCATAAAGAAAATTTACTCATCTGATATATTTATTAACATAAGCCCTGGAACCGCCGAATGGATCCTCCACGTACGCCGAATATCTCACCGCGTAATAAGAAAAATGTGACGTCACCTCTCCTTAGTCGGCTAATAAAGTTGAATTATACACGGAGCTGCTAGATGGCGTTAGGAAATTCATTCTGGCCGCGACGAGGCAGCGGCGGAGAGGAAAGTGTCTGCTTATCATGCCAGAGAGCGACGGGCCGCCCTGGTGCCGTAACGGCCGACTTGGGAGCGATTCCACCAATATTACCGACCTTATTCCGAACGTGAACGCGCAAATTCGGAATTATGACGCCAGCGCCATTTTATTATCGCGATGACGGATTTAGATTGGCCGCATGAAATATGTCGTGGCTTTATCTGCGACACGTGTCGGACAACGCTCAGCCGCTTAGACTTATTATCGCTTCAACATCAACGCAGTTGACGATTGATTTTTATTGCTCGTTACCGAAAAGGGTGCCACTACGCCGCTCTCGAAATAGAAGAGCCAACAAAAAATAAGAGTTCGTAAACTTTTTATTAAAAAGACTGCACTCTTCTCAGCTTAACGAGACAACGGATTTATACACAGTGCCTTTATTGTGCGCAGTCCCCTTTATTCATGGTAGTCAAGTAACACCAATTAGTGAGTTCATTAAGGCATTTCCTCGAATGAGAAACAACGAATCGAATTTGAATAATTCCACAGCGAACAGGAGACAAATTATTTAATCACTTCACTGAGGCAGAGGCAGCGTTCACAAAGGCGTTAATATAAACAATACAAAAGGAAAGAAGCGAAATTGCATGAAAACAAAAAAACGCAGTAACGATGCAACGCAGCACCGTTAACGAACACTGTTAAAACAATAACGTTAATTGTTAAACTGCATTAATTGGTGAATTCAACATTTCGTTTGGCCCCGTCGAAACGCTCGTCGTTGACACTCGCTTGCTTTTGCCGAACGGCGAAACCAAATTAGTCCCATTTAAAATGGCCCAGTAATTCCTGCCGTGGCCCAATGCGACTGCAATAATGCAATCGGAATTCTAAAGGACACGTACCAAACCGGCATGCAATTGAATTTTTGTTGGTCACTTTTGCCATAATGTCAGCAGATTCCATCTTTTTATTGCGTCCGCTTCGGAACTATTGTTCTGCTCTAGCTATGCTTTGCTGGGTACTTTTCAAGTCCGTTTCCAAACGTTCAAGCTTTTTACAAAGATGAGAGACGTCGCGGGTATCTTTTGTATCGACGTCAGCGCACCGAACTTTTCATAAAATATTTTCAGTAACGTCGAGCGAAATTGGTCAAAAAGGACTCCCCAACAAGATTATCTCGGACGTTCTTAAACGAGAATTTCTTTTCGAGTTGAAAGAGCTCTTCTTGGCCTACGACAAAGTTCAATTTTCTTTGATGTTGTTTACTTTCAATGACCCTTGTAGACTCAAAAGAAATATTCTAGGCTTTTGGGCAGCTAGTTTATCAAAAGATCGTTTTGTTTTATCGCTCAAAGTCACGTCATTGGATTTCCATTATGGAAAACTGTAGTTTGTGTCTTGGCTTATCTGACGAAGTTCAGAATGTAATAATAAGTAAACGAACCATCATTAAGCTTTTCTTTGAAAATGTAGACTGAGATTAGATAGAGATATTAATAAATGAAAGTTTTAAGCTGAACCTTACCGTGAACTACTCACTAATATGTCAGGTTTTGTAATCTTAATAAATATCTGTCAATTGTTACTAATTCATCTACAAAAGTATTTCATACAATATCAATCATTTTTCTTAATCTGAGCTTAGTGAGTACAAGTAAGCGTAACTTAAATAACGTTTAAGTGTTGTATTTAAGCGCATCTTCATTTGGCATTCTCATTTTGTTCTCAGCCCTAATATATAGCAGATTCATGGCATTGTTAATAAAGGACTTCTCGACAATAAGACTGCTAAATAAAGACTTTATCTTGCAAAGGTCTCTCGATTCCAATGAAAAACAAACCTTAATAAACAAAGGGAATAACCGAGAGGACACATAATGACTCCATATATCAGGGCATAAATGGAACACTGGAATAAATAACGTGTATTATTATAGACTTGGGCGGTGGAATGCTCGCCGATTGTGTGTGAAAATTGGACCTCTTTTTTGCGTTTTCAATTTCATGCCATTATTTTCTACTGGCTCAAGAGCCTTTTAATGAACGAGCTGAGAAGGATTTGCAAATGTTATAATATGCAAATGAAGTATGTGTAAAAGTAGTGATAAATTTATTCGAAGTTGATATTGGGCTATTGTGACGTTATTTATACTGTTCATAAATTATCTATTTGATTTTCAAGTGAATTAATAGCTTATGTGGCACTTTTTCAGCCACGTAATTGACGCATCATCAGTATAATAATCAGTCCCAAACAGGAGGAGGAGGAGGGAATGAATAGATTATTATGAGAAACATGTAATCAGGTTTTAGAGCCGCACTTAAAGAACAATTTTCAAGAGCAATACATAATTTAAAAGTCTGGCTACAGAACTTACACAAAGAGCTATTTATGCCTGCTTCTCTCGCATAAACATAATACTTAAACTAGACTCAAACTTTCAAGAAGCATCTCCTAGATACTTTAAAAGTAGAGTACGAAGATCGGGCACCACACACGCTGCGAAGATTGAACGCGAGGCCGCTTGTTTCGCGAATATATCCTGCGTAAGTAAAGACGGGCTCAGAAACTTTTTCCATCGGCGAAGTTCCTCTATAAATCGTCACGGACCAACGGACGCAAACTGGATATTTGGACGAAACTATCTTCGGGACCCTTCCATTGACAATTTATGCCGGATTTGCATTAGAGCTAAGTAAATTACGACGGTTGAATGTTTGAGCTTGTTGTCAGCGCCCCTTATGGCTTGTCTGCTACGATATTGCTTATTGGCTGACAATTTTATGATGCTATCATAATAAATACGGTTTCTTATTTCTTAGAACTTGGATCTCATTTTTCTAGCGTATATTGGCAAGTTTATTACTTTATACCATATCTTTACACTAAGTATAGAGCGTACGAGTACATGTTTTTTATGGAAATAAACGGTTTCATTGCACAAACAACTTTATTTTAGACCAAAATTGTCATTTGATTCTACATGTAAGATAACAAATCTGCAATGGCTTGGCTCAGCGGCTAATCTCGTTTCGATCTGTTCAAAGGCTAGGTAGGTTCCTACTAAGTTTATGTCGGTGGGTTGACCTATTTGGCGTTTACACAATAGTTACTCCATATTAGGTTGACAATTGCAAGTAAACCGCAGGCGGGCGATTCGACCGCACTCGTAACCCGATCTGCGACGTTTGACGGCCATTTGATATAAAATCGATACTATTGTGGGCGCCCGTTGAGTTTTACGGTACGTTTTGCTTGTCACACAGCGCTGCGGATATGTTTTGACTGCTTCTTCTAGATGTGACTTCTCTGAGTGCAGATCGCGGTAGAGCGCCAACGAAACTCGATACTGAGCCTAAAGTAGGAGGTTTTAAGGTTCTTATTAAAGTGGTCCCGTTAGATCTTTCCAATAGAATGTATGGTCGTAAAATCGTCCTTGTTTTGAATGTTTCATGTTGGAGATTATTTATACTGCGCTCCGTTGGATTGCCTTTTCGATTGGCTGACAATTTTGATTGTTAAAATAAACGTAGACAGCAAATATTGTAGTGGAAAATGGAAACGGGTCCATTGAAATACGGTTCTGACAAAATAATCAATCGTAAAAGCATACCATTGTAAGGGCCTGATTGTGTTTTCGCGATATAAGAATGGATTTTACATCACATTCAAAGGCTAAAAAATGCAATGTATAGTCATGACACCGACATTTCAAACTTCATCGTGATAATGTATAAGCGTCCACTATAAAAGATTCATTGCGCTATAAAATAAAGTGAAGGAAAATTAACTTTGGTAAGACCTATAACGGACAATATCGTATATCTTTCCGTCCATCAGATAGCGGAGTTTTCTTTGACTTCGGCTGATTTATTTCCGTGCAGGAGATAACGGCCAGAAGGACCACTCTTAATGGCCGAAATAGGACGAAAATGTCCAAGAGTAGGCGCTCCCTTCGTATAATTTTAACATAACGCACCTCGAGGCCCATAAAACGTGTATAAAAAGGCGAATTTTCGACCCGCTCCTTTATTTACAGCCGACATTTTCTAACAATCTTTGTTTTTCCGAGTAATCTATTATCGTCCGTTTTCACGATTAGTGCTGAAAAATATTTATGAAGACTTTATTATCATAAGTGTTTGAATTCTTTTCTTTTGTTACACTTGGAAAGATAATACAAACGTGCTAAACATTGGCTAAAGGACTATGAGTGTATCAACTCAACGCATATTTCCTAACGCAGTGCAATTAAAATAGACTAAGCAATTGACACTAATTTGTGCATTTCATACTGCAGTACTTGTGCTGTGAGTCAACAAGCTTACTGCAGTGCAATTTGTGTTTGGAATAGAAATATGAATACCTTGTTTTAGTCAGAACATCTTCTATCCAATCATTACATGCAAACTGAAAGAGAAAATGTCTAGTTTTTATTAGGTTATAATCACAACTATACGAGTATACTCTTGGTTTTTAATTAGGCATTGGACTCAACTCTAGGAGCAAATAGTTTTTAGCATATCTTTAGAAATCCTCTTCAGTCGAATACGAAATCAGTTGCATCCTATTCAAAAAACGAAACAAATGCCAGAGGATTCGGGAAATCGGCTTTGTCCAACCTGCATTCGGAGTGTGAAAGGGACACACGTATAGGGATTCCGCTTGTTAGAGCAGGGGAACGAATGCAATGGAGACGTGAGGCGAATCCTGAAGACTTTTTACGTTCGCAAATTTCACCCCTATCTCACGTAAAAATCTAGTGAAAAGGTTTTCAATTCGATCCCCTGTACAGAAACGAAACTTCGAGCTGAATCCTTAAGGTTATCCGAAGTTCGCTTTGTTTGCTTATTTAAATAGCGAATTCTGCACCAGGAGACCAGCTTCTCTGTAGCATTTGCATTTAACTATGTAAGCAAGTAAACTGCTTCCTACACTATTTCTTAACTATTTATAAATATTATGGAAACAGACTTATTCCTACATTGAAAAAAACGTGGGTGGGGTTAAATATAAAAGGACAATTGAAAGGTTGACTGAGCGGGTTAAGTAGATAGTTATTGTAAATGTAAAAGATACTAAGTCTAAAGACTAGTTCTACACGTGTAACTATTAACATTCAGGCTATTGTTAAATAATTACCTATTTACGGGGCGTAAATTATTCATATTCTATTTCGATTGCCAGTACAAATTGACGCCGAATAAAAGATTCATGGAAAACAAAAATAGGTGACGACCAAAAAGTTCGACTCAAATAGTATTTGTGTTTTTCTCTTGGACAATAGTTTTAAATAAAAATGTTGTGAAATGCCGAACTTGATAATTGAGTTATCTGAGAGTCGGCACTTCCGAATGTTTTGGTCGAAAGTTTTTGTATATATCGATTTTAGAAACAACTGCGAATGAATGACGTTGTAGAAAAGGTGCCATGAAGCCCAATTAAAAAAATCCATATTTATACACATACACACAATTTGTTGATCTGTTAAGGGATAACAGATCTGTTGTAACTTTGTAACTAGAACACCAAAACTTAGCCCTTAATTACGTTAATTCTCATATTTATTAGGTTATAAAATGTATAACTTACTTATATAACTATAACTGCAGTCATCTTTATGCTGAATCGTCTCACCTGAAAATAAATAAAATAATATTTATTTTATTTGTATAGGAAAAGAAATTTTTATACAATTTGAATAAACAAAAGATTTATTAATGCTATACCAGGAAAAGTACTTATATTATAATAAAAATAGGAAAACTTATTTTTAAACGTGACGTTTTTGGTTTACATTGTAATATTCAGTTGTTGTTTATAACGAAAAAACAAATAAAGGTATTGTAAATCAATTTAAATTTTATGAATAGAATATTTTCTGTGCAGCAGAACAAAGAATTTTAAAATAGTGGTTTTTATACAACCTGTACCGACGAATATTATTCCCTCGCGATGTAATATTTTATGAACCATAAATTCGTTTTGTTTTCCATAAGCTAGTATTATTTGGAACACAAAAATGTGTAAATTTTTCCTACTACACTACTGAGATTGAATGCATTCATACGAACTCACGTTTTTAAAACAGAACACATCTTAATAGATTATGATATCGGGGTGAAATATGAAAGAAAAAAGCTTTATGAGGGTCCAATTATCTTATAAAAGATTTAAGAATACAGAAAATCTTACACCACCTTTGATCTAACTTACAAATATACTCATAATTCCGAGTATCTGTCACAAATACTGAGAACGACTCACAGAGAACGTCACATTGAAAAGTATTTAGACAAAAGAGCCCGACGAAAACGTCGTGACTTCAAAGTCAATTAAAGCGGGAGATAAGTTAAAACTGTCATATCATTAGATACAACGTACCCGTGTCCTACATGTCTCCCTTCCTAAAACATCTATTAAAATACGTGCCACCGTGAGAAATTGAGAACCGGGGCAATTTCAACGTTCAATTTTGAGTTGTGTTCTTCAAACGACAGAGGTGAAATTTCTTTGTTTTCCCCCAAAGTCGAAATGGCTCCGAGAGGTTTGTATCACGTGCAATCGTCACGCACCATTAGATTTGAATCTAGAACTTCTTAAATACATGGCGGCACCCAGTTACCAAGGAGTATTTAAGATTGGAGATACGGACGCCACGGAGGCGGAAATATTCTCATTTAGAATTTTCAAGCACCATCGATGCGTACCTTGTCCAATTATCTCCGATCTCAAACATGCTTAATGAGGTCTTATCGAGTTTAATTGATAGCTGACTGACGACCACTTGGCTCTTGTATTCAAAATCTAACGGGTCTTTGAATTTGAACAGAATTAATAAGAGCTATGAAGTCAAAAATAATATAGTATGTATATTTAAGTTCGTCTATACACATAAGACAGAAGTTTGGGGATATAGTAATTGGATTCACATAATGGAACATTAGCGTCCTTATTTTATGTCATCTTTACTCATTTTCCATCTATTTATTGCATATTTTTAGTTGCCTCTTATAGTATATAGTGGCGTGATTAAACTCTATTAGATATATTTTCCTTACATTTCCTTGATACTAATTATACATACAATCAAGAATAACAATGCGATAACAAGTATCAACTAACTTCTTTCACTACTTGATAATCAGAGACAATCCAGCTCGTCAGAAATTCTCTCACATTTTTCGAAAACTGATTGAACCTCCTTTCCCGTCCTAACCTAAAAATCTGCATGACGCGGACCCCGACATTTCTCCGCCGCGTTCCCTTTATAATGACGTAATTCTATACGTTATGGACTGTGAGGAATTTAATTTGGGCCCCTTTTTGTGCATTAGGCGCTTTTTTGTTGACCGCTAAGAGCCTGCTGTGTGGAAAACGTTTAAAGGTGGATCGCCCTCCTCAATAGGTGTAGCACCCTCTGGAAAGTGGCAAACAGAAATACCAGAAGCTCTACGTGAGTCCAAATTAGAAGTTTCCTAAGTTATTGCAATCTTTTGTTACTAGTCGCTGTTGGTAGAACGAATAGTTATACTTTAAATGATGCAATGACATTTAGGTATATTCAATGAATGTCGTCATAATTTTCTTTTTAGTAAGTAAGGATTTGTCAAGAGCAGCTTACATTACGTTCAAGGACTGACGATCTGCCTAGATAAAAAGAAAACTATTTGTCTAGATCGATTGCCTTTTCAATTTCTAATTGACTATTATGTATGCACAACAAGTGAAGAAACCTTATGTAGGATATCTAACAATTCGTAAGAAAATGAATCATATTATAATCAAATGCTTGATACCAAATTAAGAATTCTATCTCCCATTGTCTCTGGTAGGAGTGACGTGACGACAGACGCAAACATTTACGCATATTTAGAAATGAGTCCTTTGTATGGAGGTTTTATTGCACGGTTTATTTATTCTGCATGACGCTGGCTTTTTATGTTTCCTTAATGGCCTGTCAGTGTCTGGTTTCTTGATTTAGCTATCATATAAAAGTTACTTCGATTGAAAATGCATGCCCAATAATTCTATAGTGCATTCAACTCAGTACGTTCTCTACTCTTCGTTAATATTATAGAGACAGATAGATATTGGGTGTCCATCATCAACTAAGTTTGCTCACTCTTTACAAACAGTCATGTTGGATATTGATCATCAGGTAAAATGTTGGTTACTTTTTACCAGATTATAATCCATAGGTATCTACGTGACTCACGGTGGTATGTCCTGTATACAGATACTACTAGCCTATTTTGAGAAATGTTCTTTACGATGTTTTCCCACAGCGAAATATTGATCTCTAGTTAACAGTTCTATTTATATGACAATTTCTAGTATTAAATATTAAAAGCGTACGTGATCGTATGTGTTTCCTTGAAGAGTTTAATATCTCTCATGATTGTCGGTAAAATGACCGTGAACTTTTTATCCATACTTGAAGTTTTATGTGCTACGCATAATGAGGTGTTCTATGAAATTGCGAAGGCCATTTGTCGCAAAAGTTGACTTTTAAGTTTATTTCTGTGAATTTAAATGTTCTTTTTTAACACGTACTTTATTATATTTAAGTACCTTTAAACTTAATATTACGTAAGTGACACAATTTTTGACAATTACTCCAATTTATTTTCATGTTTATTATTTGTTTTTTCCTCATTTACCTAACATTCAATTAATTCTATGGGGCGATCGATAGTCTTTGTTTATGCCGTTGGGGATATAGAGGCGCGAACATATGAATGTATCATTCCTCATTTACCATATTAGCTGGTAGGTGGTTTAATACTAACATGTAAGTGGCTTGGAATTTTGATTGAAGAATCTGGTAAAAAGTTGGTGAATGTGTGTGCATCACTTACTTTCAATACAAAGATGAAAACAAGCACTGACTTTACTAGTACTATATTTCTGACTATACCGCAAGGGATTATAATTAATTAGATAATTTTCTAGTAAATAACGAGTCTTTTGCTGATCAGGGACTTGACTAGAAAGTAACCATCTGGCACGTTAAGCCTACTACTACTAAGTTACGAAGCAATTTCAGTTGCGATTGGGCAACGTGCCAAAACATCACCAATATCTGAAGTGATTTCTATGTGCATGTGCGTTTTAACCTTCAAATATATATACATATACCATACGAACAATTTCCCTTGCGGTGTTATCAGAGGTTAGCGTGGTCATCTCCACTATTGTATTGAATAAGTGATTCATGATAACATATCACCCACTTAGTACAATAGTCACCAAACGTCATTAAATGTTCCTTCGCGCTTTGAATTTAGTAACACTAATACATACATAAATTTGCCTGATTCCCTGCAGAGGGGTAGGCAAAGATCACGGATTCTCATTTGTCCCGATCCTGACAGACCATTTTCGCTTCATTGACACTCATACATCTTTTCATACACACTTGGCGGTTAGAGGTACTCCCTTTTTCAATATAGCGTCACACGTAACACTAGTCTTAAGTACTATTTAGGACCACCGCAAAAGCCCTAGAATCAAAGAGTCCAGACAGGAACTACCAGGCGAGCATGAAAGCTGAATAAGTAAATACAAGACACTGCTTGTCAGGTGAACGGATGCACGCCGATCGCAAACATAACTGTGACATTGTGCCAGGCCAACTTGAGTTTTATGTCCTGAACAATAAAAGCTATGGAGTCGGGAACACACGCTGCTATGTCGATATGCGGGTGCATTCATTCAGTATTCAAGTGGCCTGATGTGGAATATGAAGCGTATGGTTATGTTAAAATTTCGCTTCCCTGCGCTGCGGTCTTGGTGGCGAAATAAAAATATGTAACAAGCTTGAGGTGTTTCGATATGTTAACGTGGTGCAAGAGATTCTGAATAACATATGCAGTAGGGTATACTAGTGAACATCACGAGCAGATGAATTCAACCGCTATACGATTATGCATATAATTATTATCTGGTTGATAAATAAGGGTTAGTCGATAAAGATTAGTTGAAATTACATTCAAGACATGCATGTCTCTCTGTGCTTATTTTTCAAGACAACATTCTCGTCGTTTTATTTATTACAACATTTCAGGAGACTATTACCGTGGCCATAAATAAATTGATGGTTACCATGACATCATTTATTGACTGTGAATCTCATTGATATGGAATATTTATGACAGCTAACAAGCTTCACAGTCACCTCCTACGCAAAGTCGGGAAGCAAGTTACTTAACGATCTCTTAACATAACTAGACCTACAAATATAAGAACCTTGAAGTTCTGACTACCTTGTAGGGATAAAGGTCGTGAAAATTGATGGCCCATGTCTTTATAGATTACAACAGTAGATATCAAATGTAGCCGTCTTAAACCTTCCCTAAACAGAGTTCCGCATTGGCAGAGGGTGGGGGCGGAAGGGCGCATCATGGCGGCGACACCACTTCCGGTTGCGACAGGCAAAAACCTTGCCTGCAAATTTTGAATTTAGAACCCCAGCTTACATGCACGGTTATGAAGTAATTTAAGCCTTATTTAAACAAGTTTGGCCTTTTAAATATATTTTCCAGCAAAGGGAAAAGATTTTAATGAATTTTATAATTGTTAGTATCTTGTTTAAGACTTAACTAGAAGGTATCCAGTTTCAGTCCTACTTAATATGTTTTAAATACGCTTAAGACACTTTTCTTAGGTGTTTTAAAAGTACTAACTTGTAACCATAACAACCATATTAATTTGCTTTCATCTGTCTTCATTAGTTGTATGACCTAGCAACCCTCAACCCCACCTCAACACTGATAGTCTAGCTTTTGTTGACTATGAAGTATTTGTAATGATAGTTTGCCTATGTCAATAGGCAGAGGCGTGAAAATGTTACTACGTATTCAAATTTTTAGCTGGCAACACGATTTATGAGGCAGAAAAACAAAGCCGGTTGCCTATGGCCCGTATAAAGAAAAATAACAGTCCATTCACTCCCATTAACCTACGGTGTGTGTGAAATCAAGCGTGTACCGGGTCGGCCACGCACGGGTGGGTACCGTACTCCATGCTTCATGTGTCTTGTTCTAGTAATTTTAGAAATGGTCCTCTTTGTATAAGTTACGGTAACTCATTCGCGCTAATAAGGAACTAATAAGTAGCAGTCGAAGTGTCTTAAGATACGAGTATGTTAAAGTCAACGAATATGAATCATGAGTTAGGTGATGCGATGTCAGGGGTTTGTAAGGGTCTAAAAATAGTATATGTATATGCTTTGTCTATCCTCTGTATGGATATAAGTAAGACATTGAAGTAGGTGATCATAAATTGTACTTGCATATCTAAGAATCCCTTTGAAACTTAGCAAGGTAACGTAAAAAAACATGAAACATACAGTCATTTGAACATGTGAAACAAAACCCAAATGATGAAACCAACTGAAAAACCTTCGCAAATGCTTCCATCAAACAAAGAAAGCAGCAAAGTAGCACTTGTACCACAAAATTAAAAGCAGACAACCACGTATGTTTAATATCCTTATCTTTAAGCCTAACTACGTACTGCAGTCGGCTACTGCATGATTCTTAGGTCGACGTTTCCCGTTTAACTTTCGCTCTTACCCTTAAAGAGTTATGGTCCAAATTCAAAAGTCGGCGGCCCCGCCAGCAAAAATAAATGAATGGTGCAACCCGTAATCATCGTATGAATAGCCAAAGACTGGGAGGGCCTTTTCAAACTCTCAAAAGGATATTTCCGAACGCACCTCAAACTAGACGGTTAATTACAACCGGAACTTGGACGTAGCGGAATTTGAAATTCTTATTTTCTTACCTAGTTCCGTACCGAGTAACAACATGGCGACGCAAAGCTAAGGCGAAGAAATCGGAGAGAATCCTAAGTTTGAGTATCCGCTTGCATATTTTAATTTCAATGTGATTAATTAGTTTGTCATGATTAAGTTGCTAACTATTGGAAAGTTTCTACTGTGTATAATGAGAGCAAAAGGGTTTATATTTCATATTGTTTGTAATGATAAAGAGCTTTGTAATGAGAAATAAACCTGGAATGTTGTTGTTTACTAAGTCTCTAATCAAGACATGTACTGTTATATTCGAATCTGATCGCAATAATTTCATAATATTAAAAAACTATTGAATACGACGTCCCCATTTTACAATATCGACCGAACGACCACTACCGAAAAACCGCTCCCGAAAACCAAGTAGCCACAGCGACCCATTTAACACAATTTCGCAACAATCTAACCAAAATGCAAAGCACAGGTATGCCTGCAATAAATAGAGGACCATCAGCGAGTTTACTGGCAACACTGGAACAAAGGACAGAAATGGCGCGCGATTTATGCAATACATGAGGCCACACCGAGCCGCCTCCGATGATGGGCGCATGCTCTGAGCTCTGCGGATGAGGACACACTGGTGGAATAGATGGTAAACCTTCACCGTGAAGGAAGGTGAATGATACGAAAGTGAGGACAAAGATATATGGGCAAAAGGTTGAAGAGATATCTAGAGTTCATCTCATGGTCAAAAAGGTATAGAGTTGATTATTGTGTTAGAAATCAATGTCATTTAAGGCTACAAATAATTGATTCTGATAGGATTGTAGTTTATACTTCACTAAAACTGCTAAATAGATCATCATTTATCACTTACGTAAACCATTGGATAATATCAATAAAAGAAAATTAGGTAGTTCCAATTTAAAATTACAAAGAGGCATATAGCTTTTATTGACGCATCAGCATTCAGTGCGTTCCCACCTCAAGCCGAGCTAGGTAATGGGTGCAGTAATTTGGGAAATATGTACGGTTGGATGTCGTTCCGTAATTTACGGCGATCGACGAGCGCCGAACTAGCCTCGCTAATTGCCCGCCTCTGTTTGCCAGCTGCAAGTTACTGTAACGAAGTTCCAAGTTTACGTCCCATCAGCACTTGGATATTTTTCAACAAATAGCTTTTACTTGTTCCAACAGTGAACTTGGTTTGGGCAATAAATCGCACTACACGTGAAGGATGCTCGGTAAAAGCTTCTGCTTAGTGAAACGCGGTGGAAATGCTAGTATTGTGGAATGATTGATCGATACGGCTTTGTTTGTGGCTTTATCAGTAAATATTTTAATGAAAAAAAATTTTTTTATACTGAATTTAATATGATTATAAAAATTACATGAAAAATATCAACATTTTTATTCCGTATTTTAATATTTTACCTCAATTAATTTATCTTTAACAATTTCACAATGTTTTTGTTTTTCTGTTCACAAAACAAAGTAAAATTAGTGTAAAAACGTTTCGATTAATCTAAAAGAAAAACAATATAAATCCATCAAGGCGTTCTAACACTAATAATATTCGGTTATTTTCCCTTTTAACTGAATTTGATAAAGAACCGTTGACGTAAAATGTCTCAAGTTGTAGCATTAAAATTCGCCCTTAATAAGAACATCGCCGCTTCCTCCCACTTCCCTTTAGAGTGCGAAATGTAGGCAAAGTATCGTGGGAAACGTCACATTTGTGAGCTCGACATGTCTTTTGAAGAGCGATGCAACTTTCTTGTCCGCACTAGTTGTTTTATGAGGGTTCACTTGTAATTTTGCCAAGTTAAATATGCAGCCGCCGTTATACTAAGTCTACTCGGCTAATTGAAGAGTCTTCGTGGTAGCTTCTATTACTTGTTTATTTCAAGTTGTTGGCTTCGGTATATTTTGTAGTTTCGTTCGGTTTAAATTTACTTTAATTTTCTATTGGTGATTTTATCATCAAACACATTATTTTAAATCAGCGTTCAATTAGATTATATGATGAAGATGAAAATTACTTAATCTATTTACCTTTCTGAGATTAGCTCAGTATTTAGTAAAAAATATGTATGTAAACACGATCAACACTGCGATTTAGCAAGAAGACATGTGCACTTAGCGTTCCATTAGTTGATTTGGAATCAAAACCACAAATAACAATCTAAACAGCCGCTAATGATCAAATATTACGTGACAGCATTTCAAAATCTACAATTGACAGCTAAAGCAAATCGCAAATGACATTAAAATGAAAGCCCGTTGCAATGGAATGCTTCTAAAGTGCCGTGTAAATATCGCTTTAAAATAAACAAACAGTATTAATCTGCTCGCACACACGGACTAAATTAATGACTTCTTTACAAATAAATTCTATTGGGAATCGGATTAATCAATGCGGTCCCCTCGTGGGTGAACGGTCCTGCTGGATCGCATGTTTATTGTGATTCCGAAATCGTTAATTCGGTTATTTAACATGCCAACCTATTAAGCGCTCTTGATCTGGGATTTAATGACGTATCAACTTTATTCGGTTTTGGTGTATCAAGTCATTTTAAAATCATATTTGTGCGCAGCGATAGTAATTATGAAAAAATATTTTTTCTTATTGACGAGAAATTAGGTACAATACCTATATAGAAGAAATCAGATAGCTTTTACGTACTATTTTTTTATTTAAATTATTGTTCCATTTTTAAATCCATTTTATTTTTACACAAGATACTACAGGAATCAAAACATTATTTTACTAATTACCAAACTTTTTTTAAAATCTGAATCCTCTTTACTCCACTCAAACTACTCTGTACAGGTTCATAAACTATTAAGCGCAGCACTAAATTCTGTTATCGTTGTTTATGTATAGCGCCTTAATACGGAGCTGGGTGCCCATCAAGACCCCTCAAGTTGAATGGGTCGAGATACGTCCAGTTTAATTAAGCCAGAGCTGGGAGTCCGTGCGGATTGAAGCCTCCAGCAGACTTCTAAGGCTTTTCTCAGCAAAACCAATAAGATCAAGCGTTTTAACTAACTCTACAGATGTGGTGGAAATTTTAAATCGCTTATGGTATGTGTATGATAGTTGTATTATTATATTGAAGATTCAGATATCTTAACGTTTAGGACGATATTAACTAATTAGTGACTTATGAAAATTGAAATTTTGGCTACGAAAGATTTTTTTTTTACTTACGTAAACTGTTTATAGTGACAAACAAACAACCGATTTAAATTCTTGAACTCCAAATTAGCACAGCGAAAATTAAGAGCAACCATCACACAAACGCATGTAAACTTAGGGTTATCTCTCGGCATTAATCATAAGGCTCGAGACTGATGTTGGTTATCATTTAGGGCCCAGGTTTTTGTCACCCCTGAGAGTTTAATCGCAGTCATTATGAATTTTGATGTTGCAAATTTAGGGAATACCTACACGAGGCTCAGACCTAAATTATTGTGATAAACACGTTAGGATGATGTATGGTACACAATTGTTGTGGGCGCACGAAATAATTACCCGATTAGTCAAGCGATTTCAAAGTGGAACCAGACTTAATTATGATTACCTACATGAGACATAAATGATATTAGCGCTACAGTGTATTGTAAAGAACGCGTTGATGCGAATGTACGAGTTGATGCAAAATATAAAAAGAATAGTTTTAAAAGTGAGGGAACAAAAAGAAATTTAATGATTATAATAACACAAGACACTCATCTAAATTTGGTTAACATAACAAATGAAGCTTTAGTTTCAACTTCTATGCTAATACAGCTAAGCATTTATCCATTTAGAGTTTTAATCGATAGCTCAGTCAACACGTTGTAAAGCATAACAAACATAGCAAACATAAAGTAGCAAAATCACATGTTAATTGAAGGAACGTTGCAATTATTGCCAACCTAATCGTCGGAGAACACTCATCACTCAATTAGAATCTCTAGCGACCTCTCACGGGCGCTCCATGACCAGAATTTGAATGTGGTCAATTTATTCTCAGCTGACAGTGGGGGCTATTAGCCTTGAAATAGGGCCTGAAAATTACTTCGCAGACTCCAGAAAGGAACGGGTTTGTACCTCACAATTTGTCATAATTCAGAGCTACGTCACTATTCTGAGTGACAAATCGTCGCGACTAATGATCTGGATGCTAATGACTGGGAGCGGAAAGAATGTCATAGTTTTACTTTGAGTAACTTAATGTGACTCTACTTATCGTACTTACTTAGGTATGTATCTTCGTCACTTTCATGTGTCTCTTTCAGAGTGGACAGAAACTCGCAGACAATCATATCTTTTCAGTCGCCCTTAGCATTATGAATGCATTTATTTTAATCAAAAGGGTTGAAAGATATGTCGAGTGTGTTATGTATTGCTACTATATCGATAGAAATATACTTATTAATAAGATAAAGTTTAAGAAGACAATCAGGAATGCAGCATTTATTTCATACTATTTACTTTTACTATCATACTAAATATGTAGACAGTTATTCATGTGATAATTTCGTACTGAATATGAATTTATAATTATGCTATTTTCTATGGTCTCAACAAAATTCGAGTATTCTAAATAACGAGCATTGTAAACAGTTCAAATAAGATAATACATTATTTGTATTATTTGTTGCATCGAAATAATACTAACATGAAATTCTCTGTAATTAACACTTGTTATTGAATAATAGAATACTATTCTATCCGAACACCAACCGAACAAAATTAAACTCGCAATATCAACAACAATGTAACAAAATATTGATATTTAAAACGGGAGAGGCGGAAGTTCAATCTCCTTCAGCCGGCTGCTTAATTAGTTGTCCAATTAAATAGAAAAAGGCCTACAGCAATAGATCTTTTGTCCCACCGAAACAAAGGAAGACATAAATTCATTAGCATTATTATTATGAAATGTATCCAAAGACAATAACGCGAGTCGGGTTTAAAACGCATCATTAGGCTTGTACATTAGCTCAAGGTGCGTCTTCAGTGCCATGCTATTCGGTAATAGTTAGGTAATTTACGAAGCAGACCAACATTACATACCTAATAATATAACTGATGTTTTGTTCATTTGAAGTTAGTGTATACTGTGAAGATAAAAAGGTTTGATTAACTGTTCAGGAAAGAAATTATGACAAATATCAATAAAATGTTTGATTTTATTATTTAGAAACCTCAATTAGGATAAGTTTTTAAAAATATACAATCACTTTTATGCAGACGATTTTTAGTGACCATAAAAATAAAACAGGATTATATACTTGATCGAGTTAAAAATTATGAACATCTCTCTGTAAATGCACATATTACGTAAAATAATTTCATTACTTTTCTAACCAATCAATAAATCAACAGTTTCAATCAATCAGTTTCAATAATGGAACTCGTTCAATCGATTCCGAACCGCAACGTGACAGTGTCTTTCGTTTAAGCGGTTACATCATTCCCATTTGGAAGCACTCAGGTCGGCCACAACACCCTTTGACAATAATGGCCGGATTGTTTCAGATACAAAAATAGTATCTTGTCTCGACTCAACCGAAACGGTGCACGTGAAAGCCGACTCCCCTGAACAAAACGACACTGTACACAACTCTAAGGAATCGAAGCGTATCATGTTTGCACCAACACATGTGAGCTCGAAAATTATCTTGGGATGCATCAAAACCGAATTCGATTATCAGCTAAAGGGTAAAAGATTCAAATAAAGCAATTAGCCATCTGCTTCCCGAATAACGTTTTAATAACTCATCACCCTGGACTTTTAGTGCGCCTTTGATTGTGTAGAACACGACCCCCTACCCTATGTTTTGTACATTGTCTATTGACGCGACAATTGTACGAATAGACGATTTATGGACATTTCATCGCCCCATTTCCATAGCGATGACAAGTGATTAATGGCGAGCTGGGACAAATGTGGGGGACCATAATGCAGCATTACCGCAGACCCTATCTCTGGACGAGCAAATGTGCATCACTAAGATGTCTCTTTTATGGTACCCTTCTATCTAAACATCTTTTGTTGGCTCCTAATGAAACCTAAATGATAAAGTAAACGATCCTCCATCGATTGTGAGCATGATCGTCGCAAATTTGTTCTCCCCTTTACAATGGAAGTTTCGAAATGATGAAACATTAGTCACTAGTTGTATCGTAAACCTAAGAGCATGCCTGTTTAATGGAAATGTAATTCTCGATTAAATGAATAGGAAATGTGATTTCTCAATTATTTATAATGACATCCATTCGTATTGTTCGAAAACTAAGTAAATAAAGAACTAATGTGTTGTTATTTGGACAATAAAGTTGAAATAATGTTCTTTAAATTAATCAATATATTCGAAGCTTGATTGGGTAAATGATTGAAAAATCTAATCCATTTGAGGTATACATTTACACTAGAAAGCCAAATAGTAAAAACAAAACAAAAATGCTTCCCAAAATATAAGAGAACCGTGATAAATATCTCATACCCTCATCTATTCGGATGCCAAAAGCAGTAGCCACTCGGAATAAACAACCAGACTTATTCTCTTTAAGCCAACTATTACTTTTCCCAAAGCCCAATACGTTCGTCCTGGTCTCTCACAAGCGACCTAAGAGAGAGAGGAAACTAATCTCGAGGGCGAGATGCCATCGGAGAGACAAAATCAAAGAGCAGATTGAATATTCGATAAAGCTTCGAGCGAACTTGGTCGAATAAAATTTTGGTCAAATTGAATCGGGCACTGGACTCCGGTAGACCGTTAAATTGGGCGCCTCGGTCAGCTGACTCCGAGATTTTGGAAGGCCAGACTTAAATATGTGACTGCAATCGAGGGAGGAAATAAAGAGCTAAGAATTCCTCTCCCGGACATGTTATCGGCAGCCGGCATTCGCGAAATATTTTGCTCAATATATTCTTAAGTATACTCGAATTGCAAATTGTGGCTTTTATTTTAAATTTTATTGATTAAAGTATGGGTTAGTAACATGCTAATGTAAATGTGTGAAATAAAGGATGTTCTATTCACCCCGAAAGAGATTAAAGGACATTATCATATACGTATACTTTCATATATGTAATGTATAACACTCATAAATTACTGAATTACAAAATCCGTAGTAAAACATTGTAATAAAACAAAAATTTAATATCAAACTTAATGAAAAATGACATCGCTTCACACAAATTAAAAAAAATCACAATATAAAACAGGCAAGACTTTAATGACGAACCAAAACCCTTTTCGGCTTTCATTAATCACAAACCAGGGACACGTTGTTAAACATTTCCGAAATAATTGGATTACACGATAATTATATAAATACAAAACGCGAACCGTGAAATTCCCCGCATCTTTACATCCAAAGAAAAAGATGTAAATGAAACATCGCACGTGGTAATAATTAATTACCAAAACAGAGCTTCGAAAGGCATCAAAAGCTCTCATTTATCTTCGAAGCCCGCTATACAAAAAGTCCCATTCATTGGTCCGCCGAATTCTAAAGAACATACAACATATTAAGGGAAATTTCGCAACGTACAACGACTTTGTAGGTAATCATGAATACCTGTTTCATTCAAACAGAAAAATATATGTTAATGAATACTGAAAAGACATGTGTACTCAAAGCGAAGGTAAAAAGAAATGTTGAAATGAAAATGAAGTATAAAAATGGTTTCTTAATGACTCAGATCCTTGAAATCGCTCCTTGTACTTTCTTAAGGCTATTAGGCACAAAGGACTAGGGCTCGTGAAAAATGAAGCCATACAAAATACACGTTCTTTTTGGGGTTTTTAACGATGACGGAAACCCTACGAGAAAATTGTTACCCTTTATGTGTGCAGTAATTATTGGCCAAAAACCTTTTCTAATGAACGGAGAATAATAAAAGAATGCTAAAGAAAGACCTCTTTGTACTAATTGTAAGCGATGACTCGAGGTATAAGCTTGGTCACATTTGACATTAAAGTCGGGTCGACTATGGCAAATTACTAGAATTTTATTAATAAAACTACCTTAGTCACAGTAGCATAAGTAAGCCAGCAACCTTTTCCAAACTTAAAACATTATTTAGACAAGTTAACATTATTAACATCCATTAGAAGAGATTTCGTTCAATCCTAAGCGCGTTCCCAAAATTAGCTTAAACAGCAAAGCGAACTTTAAGCTTTCCCCGTGATAACGATAGTGGGGAAAGCTTTTAAGCTAAAATTATTAAGCTCAACTTGCACCGACGGCCCAAGCTTTGTGCTTTTCCCGAACACCTTCGCGCTTTGAGCCGATATTGTGTACCAATTACACCTCATATTTTAGATTAAACTACCTAGAGGAAATAAAAGAGCTCGTGGAATAGTGAACTTTGTACTTGAATGGGCTCTGTGTAAAATTACTAATAGAAATTTAATTATAAAAAAAACCTTAGGGATTTTGATAAATTGTTCTACAACTTAACATTGTGAATGCTAAGATCAAAGATCCCGATGAGCTCTATACTGTACTTTAAACTATAGTACTGTGCTGTTTAGTATTGGAACCTGCGATTCAGAACAGAATCTTCGTTTGTTGAATTATGAATGCTTGTACACTTACATTAGTTGTTATGAAATCGTGAAGACTAGGGGTTGGATGTAAAGGTACTTACCTGAAAAAGAAAACAATCAATTAATTCAAATGTTATAAAAATATTACGTTTATGTACACATTGTAGGAGTTTTAGAGATAGAATAAAAATAGAACAGCTAAAACATTGTTAAGTAATATTCAAACTATAATAAACAATTAATGTACTGAATCATATCACACATTATAATAATTTCATACAAATTGAATCCTCTTAATCTAATTAAGTTAGAACCCTCTATAAATATAAGGGAAAAGATAAATAATATGTTTTTCTGCGTATTTCTACAGATTCTTTACTAGGGGGAAAGCTTTCGACTGTTTACTGAATACAAATTAAAAGGAATTTCTTTGGCTTCCACAAACATCCCTTTGCATTCGCAAATTGAGTGACTTTTACGAGGCAGCACAATATCCCCGTTGCTTTAAAGCAGTTCTTAAAACATCTAATACAAATATCAAGTAATGTGAGTTTTTACATACGTATGCAATAAACAGTTTCAATATGTATTTCTCTAAATTAAAGAAAAGATTCTTGGTTTTGAATATAATGTATCTTATACAACTATTAAGGCTACATTAAACCTCAGGAATGTCAATACCATAATGAACATTCTATCAATGTTTTTCTCAAAGGTCGATGATCGAGATTCATTAATTACTCGCGAGAAGCAATTCAAATCATACCACGTTAACACTGTTTCATTATCACAAAATGGTTAATGGTACCAAGCCTTTGAATATTACCGAACATTTAGTGCACTACATTAACAATTAGATGTAAAGCTGCGTAATGAATTCAAAGTAATCAGTGAAGCTGCAACCCCATTCGACGTAGTAATAATGGTATAGTATATAAATAACCTAGTTCAAACAATACAATCTAAAACTTTATTTTAGAAGCAAACGACTGAAAAAACGTTTAAATATCCATCTTTTAGCACCTAACACATGTCAACAATATCAATTACATTAACTGTTGAGTTATAACCCTATGATTGCTTTACGGGGCCATAAAAGATCCCGCGCTTATAAATTCAGGGCTGGGGCCACTAAAAATAAGGCCGCAGTGAAGGGCTGTCTTGTCACCGCGTTATGTTGTAAAAGGTTTACGATAATTCTCTATGCGGTCCCGGAGATTAGTAAAGTGGGTAGCATTACCTACATTAGCCGGACTAATGGGAACATGTTATCTTTCTCGATGTTTTCAGAGTGTTTGATTGTGTGAATCATAATTGATTCTAAGATACAGTGGTAGCTGTTGGTTTACATATCAATGTTCGTCAACAACTATTTTGTAGATGTAATTAAATTAATAAATTTTGCAGTTATGTTATAGGACGTTCGTTTAAGCTTGTTTCGTGGAGTGATTAATTCACATGGTTCCAGTACTCGTTTTATACAAAGTATAGGTATTGAGATTCGTTTTTTAATACGTTTGGTAGAAAATCTAGATAACGGCCAAAAAACAGCTTTTTCGTGCAAAAAATCTAAGATCATAAATCACATGGAAAGTAGTTAAGACGTAAAAAGCTATTTCATTGCTGAAACTTTTTTCATTGTAATCCTTTGAAATTGTGAAGTTGCTTCCAAGTATTCCAAGACTCATTTCAGCCGTTCCGACGCTCATAAAAAGACGCAGTTTTCGTTAACGCATTTGACCTATATTTCCCTTCCAAATTCATTCCCTTGATTCTACTAGCTTCGCAAAATATAAATAATACACTAGTATCATGTACCATACTTCATGGATTTTTATTATCATATCCTTACTTATCTAGGAACATTCCCTAAAAAATAATACGGTTAAGAATGACTGAATTAGGCAATAAATATATCTTAGGGTAGGATCGGTATTTAAAGTACTAATAGAATGAACAGATTATAAGCAAACTTCTTCTTAAAATCCTAGAAAACTTTCCAAATCTAATTTACGAAATAAGTACGCATTCATCAAACAGTATTCGATACATGACCCCCAAAACTTTGTAACAAAAATAAGCTTCTGAAAACATGTTTACAAAACTAGTAACAAAGTACGATAATGTAGAATCGCTCTTTTCGTACACAAACATGGGTCACAGTGGCACAGGCGAAATCAGAAGCAAAGCATAATTTGGCACAAGAATGCCAATTAAGTAAATTTCTTTTCCAACCATGCATGAAAAGTGTGATGAAATACGACAGGCTTGCTGCCAAATGGTATTGATTCTGGACTATTGGAGAATCGGAATTGCTTGTATTAGTCTAGACAGGAGTTGCTTAGAACGAAAGTAACAGAATAAATTTGATCTTCAATATATGCAAGGATTCTAATAGAGCAAACTTATTGATTCAATAGGTCGATTTAGTTCTGTGATAGATATGTTCAAAGGTTAGGCGCATTAATTTTCGGCTACTAATATGTAAGTCACAAATTATTGACGATTATTATGTTTTAGATACTTTTACTATGTCCGAAATAATTATTTCTTTAATGAATTATCCTGTTTCATTATTAAAGTATATGACTAATGAAAATAAAACCGTGTAAAATAAATTTCCTGCATATATCGCTGATACTTTGTTTTTTTTACAAACAGGTGCCTGAATAATTGTAAATAGCATTTCGGGATCGCAAGCAGATGAATAATCCTAGGGAGGTTACGACATTGACTGATGTGCCTTGTCAAAAAATAGAAAACAAACTCCAAATTTAGCAAGGAGAAAAAGTGCAAACACCATTCATCATAAACGCTTGAAACGCATGACAAAAGCAAGGAGTGTGACTAATTTGGATATATCATCTGAGTTTACCCTCTTGATTAGGATAAGTATATTCTTGGTGACACCACATTCAAGGGTTAGTAAATAAGCATTTTCAACCTATATGAAGAAACTCTATACGTTATTTTGAGTTCGATACTCTAAGATTGATTTGGAACGTTGAAATAGGTTCAGCTATGGGTAATAATCGATTGGTAGTTAGTAATTGTTAGAGTACGTACTTCTCATCGATGTTCTTTATTAATGCCTTCATAAACTTAAAATTTATGCTCAAGGAAAATTTTGAAATTCCCTCCATTTCGAAGATATATTGGATAGTTTTCATATGTACACAGATGTTATCTTTTGCTGTTTTTATGTAATTTTATATAGATTCATTGGAAACCCTGGCTTGTTCTATTAGTGCCTCTTTGGCCCGTTCACACTGAATTCGCAACCTCGAATCATGCCCAACAGCGCCACTTGAACTTGTATCAACTTCACCTGCATCGCTATTTCAGTCTAACGTTTCCGAGTCTAATACATTCTCTGCAGAGCACATTTAACATAGTAATTTTAGAAATTTCAACATTTCACCTCTGCTGTATGCTTATGTTCTCGGCGCTGGAACAATGCCAAGCCTTTTGATTGAACCCCGCGCGGCCCTCCGCCAGATGAATAAATTGCCTATTTATTAGTGGGTGGGAGGGCATTTACGTTATGTAACAATATTGGAGAATGCGAAGCTCCATTATCGAGTATTTTTACCCATAACAGTGTTTTAATGGACGTTAGGCACTTCATTTTGTGAGCGGTTAAAATTAGTTAAAGTCTGTTGAAAATGTATTTTAAATTTTAACTGTATCTCATGGCATTGATACCTTTTAGTATTATAAGATCTGAATATCTCCAGAATTACAAAGTGCATAACTATCAAGATTATTTTACAATTGATTTCTAGTAACCAGTAGATATTTAGAGAATTTTCATAGAAATGTATTTTCAACAAGACAAGACACATTTATTAAAAACATCTTTGTTTAAAGAATAAATGTGTCAACATTTGTTTTTCATAGATAAATGTTAACCAACGATGACAGGCCAAATCGCATTAATTAATTCTACAGCAGATGTTATTTGTACAATTCATTAAATACTAATCTGCTTGGAAAGCTTAAAAAACGTTACTGAATAAATCAAGCAAACATTCACCCAAATACCAAACCTGAACTTTTTCAATACTGGAATCCTGAAAAGTATTCTCGTGAGCCTTAAGCGTATGCCAACAAGGTTTTAATTTGCTCAGCAAATGTGACGTTTGAGGTGCGTGTGAAATATAGGACGAGGGTGTACGAGCGACCTAAATACCGAAAGCCTTAAATTTTTATTCCACTTTTTCCACAAAATTAAGCAAAACTTCATTATTTTTTATGTTTTAAAAAAAGTGGAGGTGTTATTACTTTTACCAATTTCCGATATTGAATATTTTATAATCTTCTGAATAAATTTACTAAACAGATTTTTTATATATTACGATGGATGCTTCGTATTAGTAATGTAACGTTTAACGTCATATAAAATTCTTTTTAGATCTAATAATGAAATTTAATATTTATCATTCTATGACAAATAGATAAGGAAAATCAAATACATGAATTCCCCAAATAAAACATACCTAAAATACTAAGAAACGACGTAATACGGTATCAACCGGTCACCAACATAATCACTTAGAAAAACAAAGACGCACACAATTGAATGCCCTTACACAATCCAGAAAATGACAACCAGAAATTCTTTGCGCTCGCCATCGCCGAATGCGCTTCGTCATCATTCATATGTGTCACCCGCAGCCTCTAATGTGTGCCACATAACCAAGTTTGCTGTGACATGGCAAAATTACAAGTCAAACGACCCTGTGCTTGTAGATTTGGGTGACTTGTGAATTTGGGTGGCTCGTGCTCTTCAATGAATTGAGGATTTGATACAATTCCTGTTTGCTCTGTGGGTATCTGGGTCACCTTACGGTTGGACGGTTTTTAATGGTTAGGTGTTCGCAGGTGTTTATTATGGTCGTTATCATCTATGTAGTTTGTTTACAGTGTGTGCTAGGAGATTAAGCTTAGTGTTGGTGTTTGTATCAACAAATCCAATAGTTTAGTTTTAGAAGCATGTTTGTTAGTGTTTTATTTTATAAAGATTAAAAACATTCACTGTTATGCTATCATATATTTTTGTTTTTTACTAGGAACCTTATAAACAATAAGCAACCAACTAAATTCGGCTAGTAAAAGTAGTCTCCTTACAAATAACAATTCCTTATCAGAGCAAAACATCGAACCACAAACATAGAAGACTCAATAAAAAACGGAACTCATCTGCAAATAAAAGGTTCGAGTGAAACGACAATTTCCCGGACCCACCCCTTTGTAAGACTATGAAATGTTTTTGTCCCATCTTACACGAGGTTAGACAAAGCTTTGCCAGATAAGTTCGTTTGTTCAGTGCAATACACTGGAAAGCGTGACCTGAATTGGACAGTGGGCAGATATTTAGATCATTGTGATTAATGTTCAACGTACATAAATGATACATCATAATTAGTTGATAGAGTTATTTAACAGTTAAACTATTCAGTCTTGACATACCTAAAGTTAGAGGTTGATGGAATAATTGCCTAAAATGTATTATAGTGTATTAAAGTTTGTCCAAAAGTACTAAGTAACACTTATTCTTAGAGATTTCTTAAGAGGTTTCAAGCAGAGTTACAGTTATTTAGTTTTTAAGAAAAGTATAGTGTTAGTGTTTATCAGGGTTATTAAGAATCTAGATTTAATTTAATAATACTGTATCAATACACTTCACATTTAGTCAGCTTCATTGTATTGTATTGAAATAATTTAGTAAAGAACATGTCACAAACGGAAATACCTTTAAGCTCTCTGAATAGATTTCAGTTTCTAGGAACCAAATCCAAAAGCACAGCATACTACAAAGATTTCATTATGCATGCATAAGATATGTAGATATGTAAATACGGTTGTTTGTTCGCGAAAAAAGGCTGAGCCAGGAATATTCAGGAGACAGAACTAAGTTATTCGATTCGACTACGATTTTATTTGTAACCCGCTTTTTGCTGAGTAAGCGACTATTGGAAATGAGATTCTACGAAAAAACATGCTACAAGATATTTTGCTTGAAAGTCAATCTTACTTTTATAAGAATTCAATTGAGAAAGTGGTATACCAGTTTCAGCAAATATTTACACCCTAGATTTGGTTCACGTTATTGTTAACTTATAGCTAGATAAATGTTATTTTGTAACGTACAGAACCAACAATAGGGTTAAATACAAATTTTGTGGTAAGCAGTAGTTTATATAAAATACAAAACAACAAGGAGCATAAAATACCATGAACAAATTGCATTGGCTGGGCGGAAAATCTGCTACGAACTACTAGTTGTTACGGTTTCGTTCAAACCTTAACTACGACACTGCAATCTTTTTATTAGCTACCAATATAGTATCTTTGAAGAAACTGAAATTTTAATACTACGCATAGAAAATCAGCTATTTTATTAACTATGACTAACAAATAAAATTAACTATGAAAGAAACTTTTAAAATACTTTACGAAATCATTTTAACCAAAACCTCTTTTAATGATCACATTAGCTTATCACCGCTCAATTACCATCAAAAGTGGCTTCACAGGTCCGGGTTATGAGGAAAGGAGATATTACCCCTTCCCTCGGGATGCTTCCCCGCTAGCTCGGATAGTCCGAGAGTTCGAGAAATAGGGGTAAGTATCCGATCAATACCACGTAGCGTTGGGTAAGTCATCGCGATTTTTCGGCAAATGCGCACTCAATTTCGGTGCTTTTTCCTCGGGTAAAGGTCGCGAAGTTCAAACAATATTTATGACTGGATTCGACGTTTTAGTACTCGGAAATTGGTCGATTGTAAATTTTGTCGTGTTATTTTAATTTTTTTTCTAGGTATGCTCGACTATAAAGGAAAGTTAAAAATGGTTTTCGAAGAAATTAAATTTTATATAGGCTATTGGAACTTTTTTGACACCGCAATGGCACACACAAGAACTACTTGTATGTTTGTATTTAAATTTGTATATGTAACTTGTATTATATTATATCTTCGTGTGTGTCTTGTAGTTGTAAAGTAAACGTTTTTTATTATTATTGATGTCAAACACCGGCTAAAATATATGTAAATTTATATAAACATACATATAAAATGTATATACTGTATATAAACATGTAAATGTATGCTATGAATATAAATTACATATGTCTAGTTGTAACCTGAGAAACATATACGATAATACACTGTATTAAACATATTGATGTAACAAAATCCTTTAGTCAATACCATAACCTAACCTTTACTTTAACTACTGTTACCATATTGGTCCAACTCAATCTCAATCTACTACACTCTATCTCACAAAGTGTATTCGTGTTAAGTCCGTTTACAATCACATGAATCTCTAACGCGTATGTGGCTGTGTCACGAACTCAAAGCAATTGTAATTCAAATTCACGATCAATCATCATGCATTGACAGTTGGCTCCCTTTGGGAGTTTGGGTCATTCACACGCGGCTAGCGATGGACGCAACACATTTTAACTAACGATTTAACAGTTCTATTCTGTGTACAGAACTATTATACTTTAATTCTGGTAATAATATAGTATTTGAATGGATTTGTTATAAATATTATTAACTTTACATATAATAATCGTCACCTCTATAGTGTGTAATTCCCCATACATCTGTTCGATTCCTACATTAGAGCAGGTAAGGTCAGGTTATTGGTACATAATATAGTATATTGAAGTAAAAAAATTCCATAATCAAGATAATTTGCCAAACGAATACAACGATGACCTTCAAGGATATCGACGTGAAGTGAAATCTAGATAGATATATTTATACATCCTTAAGAGGTCTAAATACATACCTATAATTTTATTATTATAACTATATAGTCATATTTAAGGATAAGTAACGCAATGTAAGTGATTCTGATAATATTACGAGGTTGTTTAATTGCTACAAGTCGACGTTTATTCAGTATCTCGATAGGTAGTGACATTCATAGTTGCCGTTTTGAACTATCGAAGCTTAATCTCGATGATGAGCGCTTTATAACATCCTAACATATATCGCACCACCCCAACATATCAAGTCTCCTTCGTAGCTCTAGTACGCAAGGTACTCTACTTACTCCAATTTCGTTAGAATAAATACGGGATCCGAAACGCAAGTAAGCGTGTTAAGCCCACGTCAAATATTATTTGAGCCAAGTTTAAACTTTTGTTGGAACCCAAAACTCCAAGTTTGCTCCTTAAGCTTCAGATTTAAGTAAGTTATTTACGGGAACTTTGTTCTGATGTGTTTCTTGGCTCACTTATGTTACGGTAATGGATGTGTCACTTTCTGTAGTGTGTTTTAAATGCACACAATTAATATCGCATGTGAAACGTAGCTTTGATTTGAGGGATGGACAAAACTGAGGAATACAGAATCTTTAAAAGATGACCAACCTTAGTTTGATTTTATTTTTATAAGTCAGGAATTATTCATGTTTTCACTATATGATTGTAGAATTTTTTAAACGTTCTTAATTTGTACTTGTCTTTTTTCCGCAATCACGGCCTATGCAACTGGGTCGACACGTCGGGTCCTGTAAAGGTATCATACGGTCAAAAAATGTGATGACTGAAAGTACACAAATTTTCTTTTAATATTCTTACAAATCACGTACGAGTACATCTTTAACGACTACTCTGCATAAAACTCAATGCAAGCTCCACACCAGTGGCAACTAGATCTCTCTTCGAGGCATAATAATCTACAACTGTTATTTCAATTAAGCGCCCGCCCCACTGCAGTGTCGCCCTTGAGTCTAAATGAGATGCCTTAATCCGTTTAGCTGGGCCGTATTTAGCGACTGGATTACGGGTACATCTGTCAATGTTATGTTGAAATCTGTGAGAGCGGTTTCAAAATTCCCTAGAAAGGGTTCTGCGAGAAAAGAATTTAAGCAGCTGTTTAAGATGTGACTTAAGGGAGTGTCATCGTGTCAATTTGATGTAAAAGATGTTTGCGATCTTCGTTTTCCCAGCTATACAATCAATCTTTGCCATAAGTTCCTTTCCAAACCTCTTCATCTATTATTCACCACTGCACTTTTTAATAAGAAAATAATATATCTCAGAGGACATATCTCTTCGATCACTTTTCCTTCAGCTATCGGGGTGAACATGACACTGATAAATAAATTAGTAAGTTAGTAATGGAATGTCGGACAGAAAGAACTTTAGTGCCATTCTGTATATGTACAAGACTAACTGTAGTAGTGACAGTAGGAGAATATCTGATCTCTTACACATTCCATACTTTATAGCTTCGTTTGACATACAGAGTCAAGGAGACGAATTTAATAATTAAATCAGGTTACCGAAATTGCTTCCAGTGAAAGGCTACACTCTTTTCTTTATATATTTAGGTAAACATATTTTATAATGATACATCAATGCTCCAAAATTTAGCTTAGTATACCAGGAAATTCCATATATTAATGTAGATATTGTAAAATTGGATTTTTGTCTGTTTCCTGGAAGCGATACCTACATGCGCCTCTCCTCTCTCTGAATCCAATTTAGGTAACAGGTTTGGTATCAACATTACGACGAATATACACAAAATTCTAATATTGGAATCTAGGATTTAGATATAATCTAAGGCAAGCTGCTATTCTTTTACCTACAGAAAATATTAAGCTATGAAATACGTGACGCGGTGTTGGATTGAAAACCCTGAACCGAGTATCAAACTCTTGATAAGTTTTAAATTCAAATATCAATCATGGTGTAAGAACCCCTAATTTCTTTTTTTTTAATGAGGAATATAATAATTAATATCATAAATACTACATACATTGCTTTAAAGCATTTAATATTGAAATAAGTATTTTCAATGATGTATTCATAATGGTCATACTTAAAACTGTCAACATGCCCTTTATTCATTACTTTTCGCGTATCAAAGAGACATTTTTGATTTCAATCTCGTTTTCCTAGAAATTTTTCATTGCTTCTAAAACCTTTTCCAGAGTCAAATATATTATTTACATATTATATTTTCGTAGCAATAAAAAGTTATTTTTGGATTTTGTAAGACGAACTCCAATTTACACTGAAATCGTTACTAGGAATATTGAATAGTACAAATAAATAATTTACATTTAATATTCGTTGATCAATTTATAATTACCTAGGGAACTTAACCTCAAAATAACATAATTCATCAAAATGCTCCACATGAACATAAAACACCTTTTCAGAAAAGGAACAAAATTTGAGGTTGAAAAACGCCACCACAAACGTTCTTGTTCTCGTGATTAATCCATTAAACTGAGAGTAGGCACAGTCGAAATCCACTCAAATGTATTAGCCGTCGTCGTCCTTTTAAACCCCATGCCACGTGAGTACGGAAATACATCAGCTATGTATGTTGTTTGCACGCAAATCTGAATCCCTTGGGAGGGAAGTCAGGAGGTTGTAGGGAAAAACAACCTCGAGGGCTGTTTCGCAATGAATGTGTTGCCAGCGCTGACCTGATTTGGGAAATTTAAAACTGTATGGTAAGATAAATGATGGTTTAGCGAATATACATAATGATATCAATTTTAGGATTTTAAGTGCTGGCAAGCTTTTACCGGTACAGTAAGTGTCAGGAAAAGTAATAAGTACGTTTAAGTAAGATATTTTCTTATTTTCTTGCTAAACAATTTTTTCTGATATTCTTATAATGGTTAGTTAGTGTTCAAATTAGTGGAACAAAACAAACAAAAATTAACTGTTGTGTATAATCTAGAAATTCATCTAGAAAAAAACGTTTTATTGTTAACAAAAACAACGAGATACCCGAAATCGGAAACAAAATGTCAACATTAAAACAAACGAAACACAAATTGGTCAGTAGAATAAAGCAAATTGAGAAATATTGGTCAGCGCACAACATTTGTCCCGGGGCTGTTTTGAAGCTGCTGTCCGATTTATCTGTCTAGGGACAAAATGTCCTGAAATTCCCTGTAACTCTCTGTACCGGAGGCCATATTTTTTTTAAATGTCACCCAACCAACGCGGCTTGAATTATGACCTGCGAGCTACCTTCAGACCGTAGAATGTCGAGATAGAACTTCTATTAAAACGGCATAATTTAACGGATGACAAAAAAGAATTAAAGGCAACAAGACCGTGAATTATGAGCAGGAAAACGGTACTTTTGTGTAACTGATATTAAATTCAGAAATTATGTGTGATGTTTATTACGTTTGTGAGCACGTATTTCAAAATTTATATTGCATTATAACAATAGTGTTTTTGTTATCAAATACGATATAATATTTATTTGATAAAAAAAAATACAAAAATCCTCAATTTTGAACACTCGCGTACTAATTTACTCATTCTCAAGCATAATTGATAAGATTTATGTATAAAACAGACCTTCACTACAACAGTTTCGTATCAAAATTAACGAGCAATGATAAAGTTTGACAATAATTAGAACGTCAACAACCTCTTATCGAGTTGAGCGTAGTTAGTCTAAACGAATGTGCGTGTTCGCTCTTAGTCTTGAAAACTCGCACGTCTCGTAACTAACTTAATTTACTTCCCCAACTTAATGAGCTGATGTCGCGAATGCTTACTGCTGGCTGCATAGCAAAATTTATTATTAGGTTTGTTAGCTTTATGACTTCATGAAGTTAAGTTGGTATTTCTCCTTCAGTTGACTTATTTACCAACTAAACTGACTGTATATATTTTCACCTCTTATTTAGTTATGTTTTTTATCAAATCCAACATAGCATCTTACGTTATTGAGTCATAATAGTCATTGACGACAACTTCATTATTTTCGTTGAGGCCTTTCAATCTGGCTTTAAAAAGTGTCCACTTTTAAAGACCTCAACCCCTTTTGTATACGCAACCATTTCGGTCGTTGCCTTTGTAAAGACTTACAAATCGCCTCCTAACACGGTGACAGTCATTCTGTCATCATCTTTCTTGTATTATTTATTACGGCAAAGGTCTTAACTTGAACGAGTTTGATGCATTGAAGCTTGCATTGAGGCGACGTTATAAATGTTCGACACGTTCCGATTTTAGAAATATATTTTTGTGTTGTTTGTAATATCATTTTGAGCTATCGCTTTTATTATGATATATGGTATTTATAATTAATTTTGACAACTTTTTCTATCTTGTATACCAAGATTATTATCATTTAGTAAGTCGTTAATAGCAAACACCTAAACATTGTAGGAAATAATAAGCTACACTTATATTATGTATGAAAAATAACAACGAGCGGTATGAATATAAAAGACTTTACGTCAATAAAACCCAGTACGTACGAGCACCTATAAAAAGATATCCCACGTACTTATATCATCAACTTCAAGATCGTCGATAACCGGCCATAAGACGCTTTAAGAGACATTTATACGGCATGTCGAGTCATCAATTCTCAAATCGCCATGGCGACGATCACACCTTTTGTCACTGATGAAGACTAATGTCGGAGAGCTGCCTTGTGTCTAATACTTTAAGCCGCAGCAGTAATTGACAGACAACAGCTGGCCGAAGCTTCCCGAAACGGGTTTGAAGATGTTCGAACGTGTATTGGATTGGTAATGCGAGATACTAATCTCTTTGACTGAATAGCTGAAATATGTGACTAGGGTACATATTATGACATAGTAAGAATATTTATTGAAGATAATCATGGTAAGTGTGATGCTGAAATAATAAATCATTATGATAAAAATGCTATGCATGTTAAAATGCTTTATATCTAAGTTAATAATCTTATCGCAGCAAAAAAAAATTCTGGTGTAAGGAAATTTAGTATTGTAATAAAGATAGCTTCAGCTCTTTAATGGTTACTTACTAAAGGACTAGTAAATGGTATTAAAATAGATTTTACTCACGATCTTAAATAAAATGTGAGCACTAACTCTAATTTGAAATTAGAATTAGAAAACAATTTCAATTTGTTTCGTAAATGTAAACTGGGAGGGATATAAAGGGTTGTTTCCTGGAAAGATATCCAAACAAAACAAATTCAAACGCGTGTACAGTTAAATACGTAGAAGACAACCCCAATTTATATTCGAGCTAAATAATCACAAAATCACTGCTCGAGCTTTGCGAAAATAAATCACTCACGATAAATTACGTCTTTAGAAAACTTAGTCGCTTTGTAGTACATTTATCCCAAAGGCAGTGTCAATCAGTCTGTCCTCAAAGATTTTCAATTTCCGCCAGAATTGGGGAGTAATTTGTCTCTTTCGCCTTCCACACGACAGATGGCGCCCATCGATTGATTGGCTCCTGCCTCTTTAGTATCGCAATTAGATTATTCAATTATTGTAAGTACTGCTTACTAATTTTGATTTATAAGTATGAAAACGGTAATCTTCAAAGCTTTGAAAGCTATGAAAACTGGTAAAGCTGCAGGGTACGATAGGATTTCCGTGGAGATGTTGAGGGCTGGTGGCCCGGTGGTTGCCAACCTCTTGTACTTACTTTTTAATGCGTGTTGGCGGTATGGCCGTGTGCCTAAAGATTGGTGCAGGGCCGTTATCGTCCCTTTGTACAAGGGGAAGGGATCCTTGCAAGACTGCAAGAACTACCGGGGGATTAGCCTTCTGAGCATCGTCGGAAAAATATATGCAAAAGTATTGATTGAAAGAGTTGTTCGTGAGACTGAAACCAAGATATGGGATGTACAGGCAGGTTTTCGGAAGGGAATGGGATGTACTGATCAGGTTTTTTCCTTACGCCAGGTGGCTGAAAAGTTTTTGGCGAAGAACCAAAAGGTTTTCTGTGCTTTTATGGATTTGGAAAAGGCGTATGATCGTGTATCCCGGAACGATTTGTGGAGGGCGCTATCTGCGTTTGGTTTGGGCAGTACCTTGATACGGGCTCTAAAGTCTTTATATATGGATTCGGGAGCCTGTGTTAGGGTTAATGGGGCCTACTCAGACTGGTTCAGTATCCGAAAGGGTGTGAGGCAGGGCTGTGTAGCTTCACCGTGGCTGTTCAATCTGTTCATGGATAGTTGCTTGACTGATTTGAAAGAAAGTGACAGAGGATTGCGTATGGGCGAGTTGATCATTAAATGCCTCTTGTACGCTGACGATCAGGTTCTTCTTGCATCATCGGCGTGTGAGTTGCAGGAGATGGTCACTTGCATGAATGAGTCCCTTAAGAGGAAAGGAATGAAAATTAATGTAAATAAAACGAAAGTAATGGTCATGGAGGGACTTAGCAAGACAGAGTGCAAGATTGACATAGATAATGAAAGAGTCGAACAAGTGAATGATTTTGTGTATCTGGGAACACTTTTTACTAGTAACGGAAAATGTGAGGGAGATATTGAACGTAGAGTGTGTGCAGGTAATAAGATTAATGGGGCTATGTATAGTGTTATGGGTAGCCAATTGATTTCTCAATCGGCACGTATGGCTATTCATAGGGCTGTGCTGGTTCCAACATTGACTTATGGTAGTGAAAGTTGGGTATGGCAAAAGAAGCATGAAAGTAGAATCAATGCCGTCGAAATGCGGTCACTGAGAAGCATGTTAGGAGTAACATTGAATGATAGAATTAAAAATAGTGTGATAAGGGAAGGTTGCGGTTTGAAAGAAGATGTAGTGACTAAGATTGATAAGAGCATGCTTCGATGGTTTGGACATGTTATGCGGATGAATGATAGCAGATTGACAAAAGGAATATATATGAGTGAAGTGGAAGGGCGGTTACGTAGGGGCCGGCCTAATAAGACATATAACAGTCAGATAGACGCTATATTGAAAAAAGGTAACGTTAGGAGTACCTATAACCGCCGAGAGTGTATGAGAGGATGTATGAATGTCAATGAAGCGAAAGTGGTCTGTCAGGATCGAGACAAATGGGGATCCGTGATCTCTGCCTACCCCTCTACAGGGAATCAGGCGTGATGTGTATGTATGTATGTATGTATGTATGAAAACGGTACGCTTCAGCGATTAATATTATATTAATTAAATGTTTCATAGTAATGGACATTAATTTAGTCAACGAGACTTTTGGACAACTACATCTGAGTTTTAATTAATAGTAATTGACGCAAAATTTCTCAATACTATAACATATATAATACATGTATGATAAATATTAATTTACGACACTATATCATCTTCTATTCTTCACGTTACGCTCCTAAAACATTTGAGATAAATTTCCATCTCTATATTCCTTTATTTTTCATTTTACCATCCACCTCCAAAAGTTTGATCCCTACAAAAAAGCCATAACTAGTTCCTCACATGTACAAAGCTTTTACTACCATCCACCACAGACCCGACTGGACGAAATCACGGATACATTCTGACAGAACCATCAATCAGCCTATCTGATTCCAACCGCGAAGATTGATCAATCACATGACTTCAGAAAAGCGACAAAAAGCAATGATGGACCTCATATGAATGGGTTTGGATTAACGGTGTCTATTGATTGAGCTGTTATTGTTTAGGAGCTCAGATCCTTTTCGTTCAAAGGTCAAATGTTTCATAAATTTTCGTTCCTGTATCTTTTATATTACTTATGTCTAGTAACACAATTATCCCTAAAACAGTTTTATCAAGTTATATATAAATAGGAATCTATTCTTTATTAAATTATAATAAACACAGCAGATTATTATCATACAAAGAATTTTAAGTCGCCTCAATATCATTGAAACAGAAGATCACGGAAACAAACACTCCTAACAGAGTTTTGACACGCCAATGTGGACATTAATATTAAATTCAAAACACAGATCTCGCTAGCAGTACAAAGCTTCGCACCAATGCAATCACCGCATGCGTGACCAATGGCCGTTCTAAAGAAAGCTATTCAGTAGAGCCGACCCAATTTCTCTATTCTACTCCCAAAGCGAGGATAATCGACAAAAGGCACCGGCTAATATTTGGAGAAAGACGTTATTTTTTAGGGGCGACAAAAAATTAATCCTTATACGTATTTTTTATGGTAGGGTAAAAACCTTAGCATCCGTTGTTGTTAACTGTTTTTTATTTGCGGTTCAAGTGTTTATTGTCAGGTATTATGTTTCGGTTAAGAGGCCCTTTGTTATCTGATGTGGTTGGGCAAGAATGAGCGTAATAGATTTTTTATTAGGTATTGAGGTTGGATGGTTTCTGAATACGTTTTCGAGTGTTATTGAAACTTTTTCTTCGTTTTATCTGTTTCTGTTGCTCTATTTAGAAGAAATGTAGCATCATGATTAAATTATTCATTTTACAGTCAATTTAGAATGCAAATGCGTAATTAATTGAATTCAATTGTAATAAGAATTGGTGGTAAGCAATTTTTACTCACTAACATAGTATGCTACTATATACACGTCAATTAAAATACCTATTTATATACTCAGGACCTATTAATAGAGACATATACTTCATTATGACCTTTATACATGAAAGGGTCAACGTAATCTTATATAACACTATTTTTTAAGCTATTGAAACACATTTGCCATATAAATAACACTTAACTTGTATGTCACCAATAGTATATAAGTCATCACTTTCTGCCCACAACTAATACAGATCCCAATCTCTCAGTCACCTCTAACTGCCGCTTAGCCTGCATAATTAGCATGGAGGTGGAATAGTCATTGTGTTGGTGTTTTGCAGAGCCTCCCACAAGTTCAATATAATAAGCCATCGTTAGTAGAAACTTTTACTCAATGTCTTGCATAAGATTGCAGATAAGTACTGAATACAAAGATTGTATTGAGTACCTTAAGCTCTTTATGTCAATGTATTTTTGTAATAAGATTATTTAAGGCTGTACCTCCATTATTGTGCCTTTTAATTCTGATTTATGTTGCATTTGGGAGATTATTTATTGCTAGATTTGTTTTTTTACTCGGTTCAAGGCTTATGATACTTTTGTAACAGGTTATAATTGATTTTCTAGTTGATTTATTAGAGAATCATTGTTATACATATTGATTCAAATACGTTAAACGATTAAAACTAATAAACACTAATTCTGCATTCTAATACATTTCAACGATTCTATTAGTTATATACTATATGTGACCTAAATTTTGCACTCAAAGTTCGCTACAACCGAATTTCAATATCGCGAACGTTATTAATCAAAATTAACCGTTAATTGATTCCTTAATCAATGTGTATCCCCCTTTCGAATCGAACACTTTGCAACCAAATGTTGTGACTAATTCAGTTTAGTTATGTGGAGTTCATCAAACGGAATCTGTTTTGCTTCAGCAGATATATAAGATGTTATACATTTATATTCACGCCCCTACGTCCAACTGAATAGGCAGAGACTATTAGGCCACATGAAACGTGTGACAAATCTTTTTGCTTCACTCACACCCATTAACCTTCTCATACATGCTCTTCTATTCTTCACACTACGTTTGTATTCCTTTACGCTTGAGCAGACATTTAAGATGATATTCTAGTTAACAAGTAATTCGTAAATAGCAAAACATGTTAGTAATATGTGGCATCGAAAGGACATTCTATTTATTTTCTAAGTTAACTAAACTGTAGACTATTTAGTGATTGAGATTGACATACAAGGAATCTATAGAACGATCTTTTGTGTGAAGGACTACCAACCTATTACTAATATTACTACACACATCTTCGATATGTATGCCAATTACAACCAATTAAATATTACGTATCTGAATTTCTGTCCCGATACCAAAAAAGAAAGTATCTTAAAAAAGCACATTTTATTTTGAACCTAAGCGTGAATTCTAAAACAAACGAAAGCTCAAGTTTCACAGATTCATCATCCGTCACTCGAAAACATGACATGATAATGACGGCTCTTGTTTACGAGATTATGCTCGAAATAAAAAGCGAGACTTTTAAGCCAAAAGGGTTCACGGCACTCGATCAGTCAGCGTTTGACAGGTGGCAAACAGCTGATTACGAGATACGAGTACCCACTTAGAGGTGTCAAAGAACTCGGAGTGTTTGCTTTTGTTTACATACACATTTACGACCTTTAATACCTTTCGGGGTGTAGCGAACTTTGGAGACATCAAAATCTTCTTATATCAATCAATCAAATCAATCAAATATATCAATATCTTCTTGGTCACTTATTAGCATGTGTATTATGGATTATTGGTGACAGATTGCTAGCCTATTGCCCCATAGGTTCCATTTACCCGTAATCCCTTAGTCGCCTCCTATAACATTACCTATAACAGGAAGAACGGCAGCTAGTTACTACCCAGACAGATTTTATTTAATTTTAATTTTAAAATATATTATAATTGTATTATTAATAGATGTAAAAGCAACTATATTATGTAATTTTACCTTTGCTAATAGTTAGACGCCTCATTCTCTTTAAGACATGTGACTGTCAGACAGAAGACATATTATAAAAGGATGTTAGATGTACCTACAAATGTTAATGATGGCTGTATGGATGGATGTCTACGAAGCGAAAGAGATTGGTCTGGATCGAGGCAAATGGGGATCTAATGTCTCTGCCTGTCTTTGTTAGGAAACTAGCGTGATGTTAATGTTTGTATTGTTGTTTTCTAACCAAGATCTGATGAATGTGAGTGTCTTTGAAAAATTAATAGTCAGTTTTCATTGTGTAAGGTAGTGAGTCTATCGTTGTTTTTAGATGTTTTTAAAACCAAGTTAGTTCCAGTTATCCTTATTAAAAACTCAATGTATTTATATTTCGTCGAAATTTAATTAGAATATGTACGTGGTTGACCTATGAAGGGTTATTAATGTATGCCTACCGCGCACTTCATTATTTTGCGATCAAAATACATCGCCTCCCTTAATATAGTTATAAATGTTGTAAATAACTACACCTACGTAAAAACATAACTATTTTTAACAGTAGTGATGTCGTTGATGTTCGTTCGATAAACGAAGTTAAGTAATGTTGTATTCGAACATTACGTGGATGGGTGACCATTGTAATGAAGTTAGTAACCTAGGCAATGGCTCTAAATAAGTAGTGTAGTGTCTGTGTTATGAATGTCGCTAGATGGCGCTGATTTCTTAAACCCCTAAATACATCGAAAAGGTTAACACCCGAATATTTAATATAAATTAAGTTTTTAACTATTTGTTATTAAACATTTGCATAGCTATCGTTCAATGGACCTTCGCTTGCACGTTTAACAAATTTAGTTATAACTTTTAATAACACCCTTCTACAACTCAAATTTGTATCAACACACCTACGCTTCAAATGGAAACGCAAACCCATAGGTCACACGGGCAAACGAATAACTTCCGCCAACTAACACAATCAACATATTAGTTGAGACAAAAAGTTGCTTCAATATATTTAATTTGAACAATGGCGTTTGATTGATCGCCGACCCAGATTCAGTTTAACATCTGCCTCCCACTTGGTTCAAACTTCTAATGTGACGGTTAGAGACTCTTAAATGTGGTTTAAATATGTTCATATGTTTGTTGTACATCTCATGTTTGTGTATCGCACAGTTGGGCAATATTTCTCCCAGCTTGCAGGATAGGGGATTGTGTTTTCCTTCGAAATGAGGTGCAGTATTGTCACATCGAATCTGCAGTTCAGTGGAAACACAAATAGTGTTAGATGATTTAATTTCCCCATAGAACCATAAATACAGGAACCTACGAGTCGAACCATATTTACAGTTCACGGGATGATCAGAAGTGGATTACTCCTAAAATTCCAGATGTCAAGAATGACTCACAATAGTATGTATCTGTTGGTTTGAATTTTAACTAAAATATAGACTATGAATTAGATTTAGTTTTAAACCAGGTTCTCAGAAACATCTGATATAGACACGTGGACCCCTGGTCGTTCCGCGAAAAATTAAGGTAGGGATGCGTATGTATTAAGTTAGTACTAAAATCGATTTTAGCCGTATAAATTGAATTTATCAAGTACATATGCCCGTATATTACGCTGTGTCGATACGAAATATCAGTGCAATATAATAATAATAATAATAATAATAAAGCATTTATTTACAGCCACAAAAACATACACAATACAAATATTTTACAAATCAAACTTACAAACTAGGGGGTATAGCTTGTGCATGTTATTGTCGCAGCAAAAAGGTTCTAACTCAGCTGGGTATGTTACGTTTGGTGGCAAACGCAACGCTGATATTATGTTAGAACCAACAAGAGGGCAATATTAACAATAAGAGCTTAATAAACATACATATTAATAAGTGTTAACTATAAATAAAATATTGTGTTACGTATTGTAATAACATATTGAAAATATACAGTACATAAATGTTTTTTAAAGTTTACATTGTGTACAATACATATATCTACAAATACATACAATACAGAGATATATAACGTAAAATATTAAAGTATTAAAGTGTCACAATCACATGTCATTGTCCAGTCAACACAGTGCAGTGCAGCGGCCGGACCGAGGGGCAACGTTAGGAGCACACGCCTCTTTTTGCTGGTTGAGGAAATGTTCCCTGAGTAAATGTTTTAGCCTTGGCTTAGATGTTACTCGCCTCATCGGTGGGGGGATGTTATTCCAGCACTTAGAGGCGGCGTACTTGAAAGCACCCCTGAAGGCAGTGGTGCGGTGTCGGGGCAGAACAAGCGGCGGCACACAAGCGCGGGATGACTTAAAATGCTGGGATCGCCATGTTAGTTTTTTGAATAAGTATTGCGGTTGTTTAGTGTGAATGATATCAAAGAGTAGGCAACTAAGAAGTAGTTTTTGTCGGTTTTCAATGTTAAGTAGTCTGTAACTATTCAAGAATGGTGAAACATGGTTATAAAATCACATACGTATTAGGTAAGTCACGTGATTCTTCTAAACTAATCATGGTTTCTATTAACGTTTAGCACTAGCCAGGAGCCTATGACCGTATTAGAAATAGGCGTAACAAAGACAAAAAAACGCGTTTACGACCATTAACCCTTGCGTCGGGAGTTCAGGTTTCCATCTCCGCGATTGCGAAGGTAGTATGACCAGATAGTCAGTACTAAATGTGACAGATGGAAAGCCATGTCGCCATATACAAGTACTGGCTATTACCTGATGGGGAACAAGTAGGTTTTTTCACGATGTTTTTCCTCGCCGTAGTATTCAGTGCATTTCGCAAATGTATTTTTATTATAAATTTTAAATAGGAGTACCACTTAAGCATATTTAAGTTTACAGCTCTATAAACAATTGCAAAATTTATAGATAATCAAACCAAGTCATTGTCCGATTGTTGTGTAACAAAGACATGATTTATAGGGTGCGTGGGACGGACTAGCGCCGATTGTCGTCAAGCAAATCGAAAACGTTCGATTGGGTAACGATTTTAGTTCCATTTATGATAATATAACTATAATTACACTTGATATTTATTCCTTTAATAATTTTTATAGAAAAATAACTTTACCTCATTTTCTTTAGTATCTCGCAAATAAGTATTCTGTACTTAATTATTATTGACGGTTAAGTCTTTTGCAATTAAGTTCTCCATTTAAATTACCACCATTATATTTACTACTTTATTTGTTTATTATATATACTACTTTAATAAGAATTACTACCTTCGCAATTGCGGAGATGGAAACCTGAACCTCTGACTACCCCCGCATGGGTTAATGGTCGTAAATGGATTTGCCTTTTTGTCTTTCTCCATTTAAGAGAATCGACGCAATCATTTGTCATTCTGTTGCTGTTCCATTATCTTTTCTAAAACTATGCCCAATATTAAAGATTCGTGCAATCTGTCAAAACTACTCTCTTGTATTTTATAGTCAATACATTAATGTTTTGATTTATATATTTTTCCGTATTTGTGTTACGTGCTTTTAAACAGTTATTTTGAAGTATAAATATTATAAGTCAATTTTGAGATTTATGTAAGCGCTGTTACTATATTCACCCATATATTTTATGTTAATTATGATTTGTCTTTCATCCGCATAAGACTATAACAGCTATCTCAAATAAATGCAGAATTACGTGTAAACTGGACTTTGAGCGCATTGTCTTACTTTCGCTGATATCAGTAACTACAGGAAGACACATCAAAGATGTATTAGTATACATAGACTTAAACAGAAGTCTACGTTACAACTAAATCATACTATATATATATATAGCATTCATTACATATAATGAATTTTGGAATAATTATAATTGATTACCTAAAGTACTACAAAAAGATACCTCACACGCCTTTAATCACATCATACAATATGCGAAGAATAAAGACAGAGACATTAATTATGTTCCCAAAGCTTTTATGGTCTGTAAGTTTACTTCTCTCTTGCTATTATTAGTCCCGTGCTAGCTGGGACGTAAGAGGAATGCAAACTAGCTGCCGTTCTTCCCTGCATGTTTGTAAGAAGCGACCTAGGACCTAGGGATCAATGGTACTGTTGGACAATGAGCTAGTAACCAGTCACCAATGTTCCATATAACATCACAGCCCTAATATTCATGCTAAATAGTGACCTTGGTAATATTATCGTCTCTAAAGCCCTCTCCACCCCGAAAGGGATTAGAGGACGTGATATATGTAAGTGTACTTCACTGATTTGTTTTGACTTGTTCTATAGTACTTCGGTTTGTGGGTGCTATGTTATCTCGTTGCAACACTTAAATCAAAATATCCATATGGGTAAGCTGCATTGCTGCGCTAAATTTGGCATACAGTGATTGTGAAAGCTTGTTTGCAATGAGCCACTTGATTCTGCTAATTTCAAATATAATATGTAGGCAAGGCGCCGATGTTACTTTAAACATATTGGGGAAGACTAATTTTACATTAATATCTGGGAGAAATAAAAAATCCTAATAATAAAAATGGTAATAGTTCTTTAGGTAATTAAAATATTGCCGCTGCATCTCTAATTACTATCACTAAATTAATAAGTAAATCAGGACTTGGAAGTAAGTACGTTGAGAGTTAATCTATAGACCTAGCATTAGTCTAAATAATACATAATATCTACAACTATAGCACATAATACAATATAAGGTAAATAAATCATTACCAAAACCCTCGTACTTTATATATATTTTCAAGTACAACTTAGCAGAATCAAGTACGATCCGGCACGAACGTTGTCCTCCCAAAAAGGCATAGACCACTCGAGAGCCCGGCGAGTGCGAATTTACAAGCGACACGGCGAAATGGGCGACTCTCACTAACTATGACGCAAGGGCACGCTTTTGGGACGCGCAAAAACTGCACAACAAAGGAGGCTATACGGCATACGCCTATACGAGAACTTACAGGGCCGTAGTTCACTAATGCGTTTTGGTACAGATGCATTTCAATATCAGATCAGTAGTACGAAGTTGATAGTGAATGACCAAAGTGTCAGATTATACCATTGAGATAGGCAAGTGTCAAATTTCGCTTAAACATGGCGAAATTTTACACTTTCCGATTTTATGATATTATTGATTTGATATTAAACTGTTATTTTGAAAAAGCAGTAGTGGACTAAGACACCTGGTTACGTATTAATATTTATTTATTAACTGTAAGAGTAATACGTCTACTTATCGGGGAAGCTACGGTGATGTAAGAATACGTAGTTGTAACAATTGTCACTATTAATGTTTTAATTATTAGATATATTTACTGGTATACATAATGCGATAAAAACTTTTTTAATTAATAATTTGATTAAAGGGGTTGACATCGAGTAGAAAATATTGAAGACAAGTATGTTAATCGGATAACAGAAATGTGGTAGATCATTTTTCCAGATCTTTCGTTCCATTGTCCTTAATACACCTACACAAACCAAGTAAATAATAAGTAGTGTTATTAGTCAGGGTTTTTTATTCATATTAATATTAACAATGCAAAATACGGTTGTGGTTTTTCAACAAAAACTTTCGCTTTATGGTGACTCACATCGCAACGGGTTATTGCTGTTTGTACTCGTCTTAACAAAACAGCTGTTTGGATTTGCATAATATACTTGTACATACATGAAGGTACATACCATATATGCATGTATAGTTAGTCTCAGATCATTCAATATATTTGTCAGAATCTCGGAGATTTGTCTCAGTCGTCCTTATTATATCTATTTGGTTGCTATAACTATAAAATGAAATAGTTATTACAGCTAAGTTTCTAACCCTATAGCTAGCTAGATATTTCGGGAAGAAATGCAACTAGTTGTAATTTTATGCTTAAGGAGGTGCTCCACTAAATGGGATACATAGAGCATGAATAGAATCGTAAATGCTTAAGTTAATTTAGCTTGCCAGTAAGGTTGTAACTAAAGAATATACTTTTGTGATTCTTGTACCTTTACGGGAAAAAGATAACAAAAAGGTACTTTCTAGATACCTAAGCATTTCCAAGCCTGTCCGATTTGATTTGTTAAACAAACGTTAAATAACACAAGCGGCCGAAGTCCGTCCCTAATTAATTTATCAGGCCCTATCCATTTAATTACGATTCGGCCTAAACCAGTGCTGTTATCGATTCATTGTTTGCTTTGTTTCATTTATTAATCATAATTATCGATGTATCGTTCGCTGACAGTAGGTTGGTGGCCAAATTAGTTTGGTTGTGTAACCAATTGAGTCTATGTAAGCTGACCGCCTAAGCTCCGGGGCCCAAGTCTGCTAAAGCGTTTTAGCAAACGCAGTTCGATATCAGATCAGTAATTGTGTAAAGCTGGTAATCGATTAGCTAAAGTGTTAAATTACACCACTGATATCAGAAAAACTGTCAAATTTCGCTTTAAAAATGACGAAATTTGTAACTTATGCTAATCCACTACCAATTTCACACTTACTAATTTAATATTGAACTGATATTTTGCAAACAGTATTCGTGGAATTGAGCTCCAGTTTACTAATATACAATCATAACTAGCGGTAGTATGTAACGTAAATACAATGCTAATTAGCTGCCATTCTTCACGGTACATATTAAATTTATTTTGAAGATTGGTCTATAGGTTAAGTAACTGAGAAAGGGTGACGTTAGAGCTACCTATAAGCGCCGAGTGTGTATGAGGAGTTGTATGACTGTCAATGAAGCGAAAGTGTTTGTCAGGATTGGGAAAAATTGGGCTCCGTGATCTCTACCTACCCCTCTACTTGGAAACGAGCGTCATGTGCCTAAAACTAATATTAAAATGTCAGTCTCGATATTGACTTTATGGATGACCTAGGAGCTATGTAGGTTCTGACCACCCTAAAAGATATAGAAGAACGTGTACCTACATATGAATACTCAACTTTTTTTTTAAAAGGAGCAACACTGTTAACAATTTACTCACGCTCATAGTTTCCAAAGAGGTTGATAGTACCAATGGATCCTAAAAATACACTGTAAATGCTAATAATAATACCTAAAAATACATTAACTATACAAAAGCGCCGTGAAACTACATTTAAACATTTAAGGGGACCTTATTAAGTATTCGTGCGTAAACTCCAGGAGTTATTTCAATTCTCAAAATGTATAAGGGGTCACACGTGAGAATCTACTTTCCCATTGCAGTTCCATGTGTCGCCTTGCGTTTAATTGACCGTGACTTAGGGGACTTTGAAGATACCAAGAGCCTGTTTGTTGTCATTGTCAGGGACTGTAACGCTTATTGTCAGGTACAATTTCGGGCTAAGCTGTTATTGTCACTTGTGATGCAATCTTAGGACGGTCTTACGTGTCCGTGACATCTCATTTGCAGTTATCGTCGGTTTCCTGCCGGGAATAATAGAGGGCAGTGGTAGGAAGACGCAGCGTGGAATCGGCATCACAATACTGATTTATTGCTAAATAAATTACATGTTTCGTTCGTAATTCACCAAGATATGCATTACGATTGCTATTGAAACAAAGGATGACGTTGTATTAAATTTTTTTTGTTTGTTGTGTAAGATAATGCCTAAAATGTTTTGAATCCATAGATATATAAACTGAATCATATAAATAAACTAAATACACATCGTAACCTGCATCTCATAGGAGGTTATATAGGGGTCAAAAGAGTTTTTACGAAAGGAGATAGGGATCTATACTTAATACTTCATATTAATGATATAAAATCCTAATAACACTTCACACATAATGCCCACCTGGTTCTGCACACCCCAAAGAAGAATATACACTATATTATAGTGATTATTTATCAAGCATAATTGATAAATTGCTTGTATTTTAATATTATTATTGTTCAATACAGAACCCAAAGCAACTGAAAGTGAACTGGAAACATTTCACGGTCCAAACTAAACACAGTAGAGTATTCGTTAGAAAAAGAGGAACTTTGTAAAACTGGTGTGAGGGCCGTATGGAAAGGCTCGCATTGTCCAAATGTAAATTAGCGTCACTCTGAATAAAAACTGGCAGGGTCACATCCTTTGATGGAATAACATCGGAGCGTGCTCAGAAGACCTCTGCCGGGATTTTGTGGGTGGTCCCTCTCTCCTGCGGTGAACTATTTGAATAATAAGTTTTTTTACTCTACTTATACGCTTTTCAATATTTATGTTTATTTAAAAAGAGGTGTCGCTTGTTTGCCCAATGCTATTGCTCCTCTCGGTGTCAAGAATACAAACACAAATGATTTATTTGTGAGGCAAAAAACGTGGGTTATGGATGTGTGATTTTCACCTCGTTTTCAATGAATGGCGTTGGGTGGTTGTTGTCAGTTTTAACGGTTTGTTGGGATAGCCAAGTGTTTATAAACAATATAAAGTTAGAGAGGCGTTTAAACATACTAATAATATAATATGAAGTTGAGTTTTTACGTTATTATCAATGCTCTATACGACATCACAACCTCAATATTTATGCTAAAAAGTTACCTAGGAGATATTAACAATATGTATTTTCAAGTTCTTGTCCATCCTGATATGGATTAAAGGACGTGAATATATGTATGTGAAGTTTACCTTCTTTTCTATTTTTAACAATGTGTCTTTCACTATTATCACTGAAATAGTTGTATTGAAGTAGTTGGTAAGTTGGCGTAAGTTCTATTGCTCCTGATATATAAAATGACGATGTATAATTGTGTGCTATATTTTAATACAGATAAAAGTTGTTTTCGAAATAACCAGTTTTTTCATCTACTCGTATACATTTGTAATTATAAATAATTTTGTTAATCTCCAGTAATCTTAAAACTATTATATATATTGCCAAACGTAAATCAATAGACGTTTTTTGAGTACTCAACATAAGTAGGTTCAATAAAATAGTTTCTACTTTCATCATTAGTCAAAGCTATCGGAACGTTCCGCTACGCAACCACATCAAATGTTACGAAAGATAAAGATATTCTATTATTAATAGCTTTCGTGATTGATAGCATTCGAAATTACAAATCCACTTGAAAAGCTCATTCTATTATCGCCCTTGCATTGTCTAAATCTGTTATGTCGGTCGTTTAAAGACCTTTAAATCTCTGCGTTAAGTCGCGTTTGTTCTCTCACGGTTTGGTAAAGTCATTTTTCTTAATTCACTCAAGCCAACGGTTCCGAGTTCGATAGACTCGCTCGCCCATTCATCGTCATCATGTTTATTAGCCCTAAGGTCTTAATTGACCAAATCATCATCAATTTACTCAACGCTGCTCTATTAATTCTTTATGACGGTCTAACTGTAAACTGCCCAACACGTTATTTTGGTGAGCCAAAACTTATTCTCTTTTATAGAGTGGCCATAAAATTTTTAATCACAGTAATTGTTTGAGTTTTCTATTAAAATTAATAAGTGGTCTTCAATAAAACATCGGTTGAGAGTATGTTATAAATTGGTTCCGAAATAGGAGATTTTAATCGAAGAATGTGTTTTGTTTACTTAAGATTGCCCTTTGGTCATTCAAAATTTATTAATCTAAAAACAAGTCCTTTCTGTTTACTGTTTAATTACTATTGATACATTGTTTATATGGTCAGTTAGATATTCTTTTCTAGAACATAATTGTAACTAAAATCTTTGCTTAAACAGAAGTAGTGCCGTGCCTAGTTCAATATTAGCATTTTGTGAATTTTGTAGTATGTTGTTTGTTGATACAATTCGTAATTATTCCGAAACAACATAAACTCTGTTACGAATTTCTTTCAAGTGAAGCTGAGATATCTTTTTATATTAACGTAAAGTTGCTAATGTAATAAAATTTTGAAATGTCCTGATACTGCGTCTTGTTACTCAAAAGATCTACAAAATCGAGTTAATTCTGGTCTCCCCAAATGTTTCTATTGTCGTGTCGCTCCTAATGGGTTGTTATATTGTTTTCCTTGTTTGACGGTTTAATTCCTCTGTTTGTTTTGATTGCTCACAATTCCGAACTCTAATTTGTCATGAGCGCTTTCATTTGGAGTGATTGGAATTTCGATATTAATCACGTATTTATTCCCTACCTTTAATTCGAGCAATTTATTAATGATCTGCTCTTTTATAAAATATTCTTTTATTCAAGCTTTTACGTCGAAGCCGAGATAATGGGCTGAACATCCAATATCGGTTTTCCGGGTGTGCACTTTATCGTAGCATAATCCAATACACCTGAACATTTAATCACTGTTAAAACACAATTAACGCAGGCCGCAGCCGCGAAAGATCGCGACGCAATATCGCACAGGGTGGGCACACCCAAAACCGCAGTAGCGCTTTTCCATTTCCGCACCCTAAACACTTACGTTGATCGAAGAAGCAGCGATCCAAACCATTCATAACTGAGGTAACCTCATAGTGCACTGAACACTTATTTAGCACAGCATCCCACTAACACTCGTAATCACTACGGTCTCACAGGGCGTGAAGCGCGGGGTCGAGCGGTGCGTCCGCTGCGGCGGTTGGGTCACGACTGGCGAAGCGCGCGCGGCCGCGGGGTGGGGGTGGGGAGGGATGCGTGAGTCCGGAATCCGCTTCCCACGTGCTCTCTCTCTTTTGGCTTTTTCAACCCGCGCGCGCCCTGCCCGCCACCTCGCTCCGAATGCGCCTAATGATAAAGGTGCGGATTAGTCGCCGGCTGCCGATTGTTTCTATCAGCTGGTTTATGAGCTTTGTTTTGTTTTATTAGTTGGTATGATTTGTCATTGAGCTTTATTGAGGGAATTGTTTTTTTAATATTTTTATAAATGTTCTAAAAGTCTGAACTTTAATAAATAACGTAGTACTTTGGTACATGTAAATCATACCTGATCCCCTACAAAGTGGTAGAGAGTGATATGCATGTACTTTTCATATCCTGACGAATAATTCTCAATTTTCTTATTTCACTATACCTGCAAACACAACATAATGATAAGTAAATATTATTTAATACATAACAATCAGTTCTGTTCTCTAACCTAGAACGTGCATCACCGTGTCATAATGAACCTTATCTCTTATGTCAAAATTCGACAGATCCAGTATGCATTACTTGACGTCCTAAGTGTTCCCATTACATATCTGGGCTAAGGCACCCCGCTGACTTAGCGATTGTTTTTATCCGTCATTTCCGTTTGGGCGCGTTTCCGGCTTAGCACGTGATTCCGTTAAGCCCACGCCAAAACATTGCTAAAAATATATTTGTAAACACGTCTTCGGAAAGCAAGGAACTTAGTGTAACTGTATAAGTTAGGAAATTCTATTTTTAGATTATTTGAACTGAGTTCTTTTGTGTCTTGAGAAAAGAGGGATTTATACTCATTTTACTGTATTATGTGGGAAATTACATGTTTTGGTAAGTTAAATTATAAAATACGATGAAAATTAAATTCAAATATAATGTCTATATATGCTCTTCGTGAGGGCTATATACATTCTTCTTAACGTCTCTTTAAAATACGGACAATATATTTCTACATACGTATATGTGATATACGAATCCACAAACATGCTTGTTTCGTTCAAAGTGAAATGCTAATTCGATCATAGATTATCATATTTGTCGATCCATGATGCAGCTCCAATCGCTTCCGCTCACCGATGATACATCAGACCTTATTGGGTTCATCATCCCGTTTTAGTCTATGGCGTAAACAAAATGTTAACTAGCTGCCATTCTTCCCGGCATGCCGACTGAGACTCTTTCCTCTAAAAAGGGATTAATACAGGATTAATGTATAAATGTTTTTTTTCTTATCGTGTTTTTACATTACATGCTTTATTATTCCATAAAGATTCTAAAGTTTGCTTTCAACACAAACTATCAAATTTGAACGTAACGAACCCTCTAAACTTTTAAAATATTATCTTTCAATCAGAGTCACTTGGGTAGAAATTAAAAGCATTATCAATCAAAAGGGGCTCGGAACAAATGATGCAAAAGGCTCGAAATTAACCCTTGTCTTCACTGGAGATAACTTTGGACGTTTCGAAAGCAAAAATGTCCGATAAAATAGTTAGGTTTACGAGCTCGGAAAAAAATGTTAATGCGTTCCTTTAAAACGCTATTTTGGTGGTCGCGGGCCGTTGGGTTTGATTCTCGTAACGTCACCTGATAAAATTATTATATCGAGTAGTTAAATACCGAGTGTGTTAAAGTATTGTTTTTTATTATGTTTTTATTTTGAGTAGATTCACAGTCTATTACTTAGTACTTTTTTCTTTAAACAGAACTTAAGGGTATAAAATTCCTATCCAGTGTATTTATAACTTTAATATAGCTGTTCATATTCTTTGACAATATGAAGGTTGTTGACTACAGTTTCATCAAGTCTCACTTTGAATTTCTCTTCTTCCTATGAAGGAGAAGACACTCATCTATGATAAGTACTAATCTTGATGGAGTTTTCGATCATCAACTTGTAAGAAATATATGAAAAGTCAAACCATATTTAAGTATTCAAGTTCAGTTCAGTTCAGCCTATTATTATATCAAGATAATAAGTGCAAAATTAGAATTTAACCCCCACCATAACGACTAGGAGAATCGTTCCCCCATTGTCACTCAACGAATGCATTTAGTGTTTACGAGGCTCTCCAACACTGATTCATTGTTAAGACTCCAACTAAATTGAGTTTTTGGTACCACCGACAAACGAGTCACATATGAATGGCGACATTTGAGGGGTTACTTTCGACTGAAAGCGGTGAAAGGTGGTTAAATATGGAACATAATACCTAAAAACGTAGATTGGGCTAAAGTTCCTGAGGACTGATTGTCATTATTAATAACTAACGGGACTTATCGCGTAAATTTTTATTTTCACATGGACTGCTGCTACAACGTGGCCGAAACATCGGGTTAATAAAGGTAACTTTATTATATAAAAACTTACGCGATAAGTCCCGTTAGTTATTAATCATCAGTATAAATCGCGAATCTCTTAAAACTATTGATTGTCAAGTTAAACTTGTTATTGGCTACAAATATATTATGTATTTAGTTTATAATTGTAGCTATCCTAATTTGTAGCTAGTTAATTAATTTTCCTTCCATGAAATAATAGAGGTATGAGTCAAACACCTGTCAATTATAACACCAAAGAATATGACAAGTTTAGTGAGTCAGACCCGAAATTCTCAGTATGTCCAGGCAAGCGACCGCAAAAACTGCGACCGCATATGTTTAATATTAAACACAGTAACTCCACCTAACAAGGTAAGAATGTTTTAATATTAATGCTTCCAAAAACCTATCAAACTGACTGACAGATCTCACGAAGGTTGGCTAAAAACTGACGTTAACCCAAGATCGAATTAAGATATCGATTTCAGAGATCCGCTGAGTGAATATCTGAATAAATGCAATCAGCTTTTTATGTATGTTTGTTACTTGACATGGGTATGTAATAATGGCTTAAATGATTTAGAAACATAAGTCAACATAAGTAGAAGCATAAAGTTAGGGTTTGACCCCCACCGGTAAAGTTACAAATTTTATATACATATTTGTAATTTAACATAGAATTGCAACTATTAGAGATAACCTGCTTTGGGATAGTATAATCAGCTTTGCATGACATATCACCACCGGTTATTTTTGGATCGGACTATCTAGTAAACTAAGGATTCCAAGCAATTTTAATATAATATAAATATGTGTTTTAATATTATTTTATTATTAATCTAATAAAATTACACGAATTTGTACATTCGAAAATTTTAAATTGAAAATTATCAACGAAACCCAGTAAAAAATCTTATTGATAACTGTGGTAAGTTTTTATCCTTGTTCAGTTCACGAATTAGCGAACAATACATCAGTGGGACCGCCTCAGACTTTGATATGTCGACAAAAAATGCCGTTAGCTTAGAGAAACAATAAGCAGGTATTCGTTTATCAATTGAATAATTTGTTTTATTTTAATTTTTAGGTCACTTGGCGGATTTAGAATTTAAGAAAATGAAACTTGGAAACGTGTATGCAATTCTAATTGGCAAAATTACGTCTATTGTTTTACCTGTAACTAAAAATTTAAAAACCTGCAAGTTGTAGTCATTATCACACACTCACTTATCTACAACTAAGAAGAAAAACACAGCAAAAAACCATATGAATTACAAGTTACAAGTAAAAGTACTATATTTGAATAGTACCAGCCGTGGCATAATTTATGCATTTAAGAGGCATTTTACGAGCATTCCTTATTAGCAGTTAACACTGGGAATGGCACTTAAAGTCATCGAACACTGCTAACAATGGCCCATTGAATAACAGCGAGCTTCTTAACGCATAAATCATTTAAATATAAATTAACGGTAACATACTGTCGCGCAAGGTATATTGGATAAATTAACAATCTTTCTATCAATGAATGTCGTAAGATGTTAATTAAAGAAGATAGGAATAAATATCAGGTGATAGATATTTTTTAACACTCTCGATTTGTACTAATTTTTACTATATGAGACCGGTTGTATTTCCGCGACCACGTTCTATGGAATTGAGTCGAAACGTCGGGTTATATAAAGGTATCTTTATTTAATTTTATCGTGATACGACTCGGTCCCATATAGTTTAAAAGAGAACAAATCGCGAGTGTTTAAAATAACAGGTAATAGTTAGGACTAGTAAATTGTGACAAGACTAGCCACCTGTCACATTGACTGCTGACTATATGGTCAAACCCAGCAAGGGTTAATGGTAGTGACAGTGTTTGTCCTTTGGGTAAATAAGTTATAAGTAAGTGACTGGGTGTTTCACTGAGCAATCAAACAACCTGTTACTAATAGTCCAGACTAATGACATTGTAACCTCGACTACAAAGCAAATAGTGACCAAGGAGTATACATGTATGTATGTAAATATATTTATTGGTTTCTACTCAGCCGATCAAAATGAAGGACCTGAGTTAATGTGCAAGGTGTCGTTTGCTGATCTGGGAGTTAAAATGTTATCATTTACAATAAATTGATTTGTAAAATAAGCAAAGATTTTTTCTGTTTTTATATTTAGATAAGAAGAATTCATCTATTTTTAAACACCTTTTCTCTAATATAAGTCACAATAAACATCACCATGTAACTTTAACATATAAAACAAGAAACACATTCTCGCGAATGCCTTACTTAGCAAGTGTATTTAATATAATAATACTGTAAGTGAATTTAATAAAGATGCTTAAACAGGCTGACACTTTCCAGCAATTTGTTTTTATCTTGTAAAGCATTTTACAACTCGATTGGCTTGTGAAAAATGTCAACAATCTCCTTAAAGGCTAGCCAACACTGAATGCATGAAACCTCTGGCGTTTATATTACAACACTAAAATTATAAGATATTTATACCGCAATGGTACGCATAAGGACTACTTGTTAAATAAAATCTGTGTTATATATAAGTTGTATTATGTCTTCGTGTGTCTTATAGTTTTAAAAAACGTTTTTATTATCAATTTAAATAAGATTTTTTCCTAAATATACTTTAATACAAAAAGTAATCAAAATATTAATTCTTAAGATCTGGTTGTGCCGTTTTAAAATATTCTAGTTAATTTTTTCACATTTTTTTCAACAATAACCTACATAAAGATAGCGATAAACGACAATTCGGTATGACAATGAAACATAAGTGTTTTTTTTATAAGAATCAGAGCTCATTTTTTTAATTCCCTTTAGTAGATTTAAACTTTACTTAATATGCAAAGCCGTCTACGCCCCCATTTCAATACGGCCGCACCTTTATAAGTGCACTTTGATAAAATATATCTGCTTTTAAGTCCTCAAACGATTACAGTATGAAACAGCAAACTGGAATGACCATTGCGGCTATAACTTCATACAAGCGTTGTGTTGGCTTTTAAGCTGGAATTTGTATGCGTCTGATGTCAACCCACTGTGGAAAACGGAGTGTGAGGTTTTGTACTGTAGTAATAAATAAAGCTAGTTCAAGATTTGGGATGTAACAACTTCAATTGGGCACTTTTTTCTTAAAATTTCGTATATAGGATATAGAAAGCTAATGTTGTATATGTCCCGTGCTAATGTTATGTTGTAATGCTAATGTTGTATATGCTAGCTGCCGTTCTTTCCGTATGGTCAATGGGATTTGTTGGCCGACAGGCTAGCAACCTATTACCAACGTTGTATATAATATCACAACCCAAGGATGTGAATGCATATGTATATATATGTGTATGTTTTATATGAAAATTATTTAATCGGTATCGAAATATGCTGAAGTTAATAAATAACTATGTGAGACTGTACGCAATAGCCGCACATTTCCTTTAGAATTTGCTAGTACTAATTAAAGAATCTTGAAATTATTCTGTCATTACTAAAATCAGGAGATTTAAGGGATAGTATAAACCTTGACTTAGATGACGTAAATTGTCTAGTTACTTCAGCCCCAACTTTCAATATATGTAGTATAGCAATCATTTTAGTACAATATGCCCTCGTGATCGCCAAATCAATCAATCCCTGGTGACATTTGGGCTTAAGCAACGTTCATCCTATTTGTTGTCACCCCAAAATATATTTTGTAAAATAATACAACATTGAGCCATATTTAATGTAAGTTTTCCTATGAAACTGCGATATTCGGAACAACTAAAACATATTGATCTATTTATTTATTATGTACAAAAATGGTAGGTCTATTTATTTCAGAATAAAACTATTATAAACTAGAGTGGATCGGATAAAGTGAGACATCGTTAAGAAACCTTCTTATTCTTTAGAATTGATTGGAAACACCTTTGGTGTTGTTGAGTGTTGAATATATTTTAATATAAACTTAATTCACTGTGAGCATATAACATATCCATAATAAGCAATATGTATATTAACTAATTTATCACGATATTGTAGAAAATGACATGTGATATTTTAATATTCTCAGAAGGGATAATTATGTTAACGAAATAACGTTTCAAAATATAAATGTAAATAATCCAACATATGTAGTGTCTTTTAGTTGTATTTGATGTTTCATTGTTCAAGTTTAAGCAAAAATATTATTGATTAACACTGCTATTGATTACAATACTCATTTAATAAGTCACAAAATTGTTCACAATTCATATTTTATAATATTGATACAATTCCTCTTATCAAATTACGTAATTATTGTTCATAAAAAAAATTCCGAATCTCTCACTGAATCCGTCGAAAAGCGTACAAATCGGTACAGTCAACAGCGGAGCGATTCATCATGCACGTCAAAGGTGCGCATTCGATATATTTATCACAATTTGTTGTTAAATGTACCGTGGAAAGAACTATTTCTCAAAAATGGGGTGCCGAACTAACGTGCTAAGGCCTCGCTCTATGGATATTAGTAGATATGAAAAAGTGTTCTCAGCTGACCTGGGATGGAGATCTAGAATGGTAACTATCTACCTTTCTATTTGGTATGTTTTACAAGGTACTCGTAGTACCAATAGTTAGTCTTAATAATCTAATTTGATTTATTTTAAGAATGAGTTTATGTTAATGAAATATTTTTTTATATATTTTTTTTACTTTCTATAAGTGGTTCAATGATCCTTATGTTGAATATAAAGATTTTCGTTTCATTTCATTAAATCTGTATTGATACATTCATAGTCGATCGATTAAGTAAATATAGAGTATTAGGAATAGCGGAAGGACAGAAGAGTACGTATATATGTAAAAGGAATATGTTTACATACCGAATATATTATGAGTGTTATAACTCTTTTGTCGTAAACTTGATATGCATACCTGCAACAAAGTAATTAAAATATTAATACAATATCTTAAAATGTTTGAATTAAAAGCTACTTGATTCGTATTTGTAAAAAAACTGTCTCATGTTTTATAAATCGTAAATATAAAGTCATATGAAACAATGTTAACAGGTTACTTAACATTGCCTAATAAATCCCATTTACCCCAAGTCCCTAAGTCGCCTCCTCTAAGACTTGTAGAATACCTACAGTTAATGTGAGCAGTTAATAGAATCATCCTCCTAATTAATCACGTACAAGTAATGCTGTTCTCTTGATGGATGGATAGCCCTGTCTTGT